>KZ538489.1:21792-66775 GCA_000934665.2 Catajapyx aquilonaris | reverse complement strand
GGAACTGATATCTTAAAACGGAATATGCCAAAAAAATCCAAAAAATATGGGCGAATTTATTATGTAGTTTCCAAAATGAAGGCTAGTTCCCCATTATAGATAGCCAGTTGCTAGAAAAATATTAAAAATCATGGGGTTCTCATGATGGGAACAAGTAACCAATAATGAAGAACAAGGAGAAGCTTCTGGTTTTTAATATGCCATGAGCTTGCAAATGTCCCTATGAATTATGTCAGTATGATACAGTATCTCACAGAGCCAAACATTAAATTAACATTTCCGCTAGACTGCCAGTGTGGTTGTGTTAACATTACTTTTAAAAATATTCGTCCACATTGCCTGTAGACATAACTGTCAGAGAAATCAAATTCAGGTCATTACCAATGTCAAAACCCATAGCACCCAGTGGAATGGCTGTGCATGTGCCATTTTCTTGCATGTGTTTTTTTGTTATTTTCCATTCAAACTTCTACTATTAAAAATCATCTAGGGTATATTAAAAAGATTCTGGATAACAGATCTTGTCACTCTAACATTTTTTCTTGCAACTGATATAGCAAACTTTATTTGAAGAGCTATAGAGATGCCTTTCTTCCAGTGTCTCCAGAAGCTCAAGTGAAAGACCTGCATGTTACTTTGGCATACCAATTTCAACCCCAGCACAAGTCTGCCCTTGAGACTATGGTAAATGAGCTTGACCTGGAGTCCCCCTGTGCATGGGAGATACGCCTGTATTCTCGTGACCCACGCCTATCCCCAGCTGGGATGGAAGTCCACAAAGTTCTCTTTCCCCTGACCCCAAGGGAAGTTGATGAAATAGAGATGATCATTGGAGACTTTGTGTATCTGGACACTGAGGCACTCAGAGGGTCTCCAGATGGATGGGTTGAAGGAACCTCTTGGATTACAGGGTGTACAGGGTATTTGCCAATCATGTATGTTGAGAGGGTTGCTGAGTCAGCTGCCTGGACTGTGCATAGGTGAGTTGGGAAATGAGATGTAAAAATCCCATAAGGACATGAAACATATATTATTTTTTAATTTTAATTTTCATACCCCGTATCAGCCGGTGACTCGTTAGGGGGGGGAGCTCATCCCAATTTTGTTTTGACTGGAACTCTTTGTTTTCATTTTTACTTTGCTTTTTGGGATAGGATAGGGACGGAAGGAAGCGGCTGTGGCCTAATTATTTAGGAAGTAATCCCGGAAATCTCCTGGGGGGACCGTGGGAAACCACAGAAAACCACGGTTAGAACTGCTGGCCCCGGGACTTGAACCCAGGACCTCCCAATTAGCAGTCGAACACCTTATCCGCTCCACCAAACTGCTTCGGTCATGAAACATATATAGGTAGCCAGGTTGATGGAGATCATATGCAGTCTGTTCCAAGTATCCAGGTCCTTTTAATTGTCTCAAATTTCATGTGAAGTTGTTATTTTTGTGTTGCTTTTTGTACCTCTCTTTGTGGCCTGAACGAGATTCCCAATTATGCCCAGGGGTGTTGAATATAGCAGCAGTTGGTGATATAATTGAGCACCCCGATCGGAGCACAGAAAGCTACACAAAAATAACAGATTAGGGCGAAAGTGATAACAAACACTGTACTGAAACAAACACTGGAACACACTGAATGTCACAAGGCTCCAGCAAGTTTACTGGAGACATGGGGTCGATTTTTGTCCCACTGCTAAGTTAGCAGTACCATATACAGGGTGAAGGGAAACTCGCGGACAATCGCCAGGTAGACTGATAGTACTCGCAAAACTAATATAGGGATGTGCAATTAGTTTTGGGCGCTGTTGCATAGATAATGCATATGGCGCCGTCAAAGTTTCGTGACGTCACATCCATTCTGCCAGCTACAGAGAAGCAAAAGCTAGCTTGAGGGCGTCCAAACAATCCAGCCTTGGGTCCATAACACATCGTCCATGTGCAATAGGTGATCAAATCCGGTCAAAGTAAGAATCCGATTCGGGTATGACACCCGTGCACTTGTCATTTTTACCTCATATTTTACCATCCAGCCCTTTACACTGTAAAGACGCCGTACGCATTAACTAGGCAACGGAGCCAAAAACTAATTACACGTCCCTATATTAGTTTGCGAGTACTCTCAGTCGACCTGGCGATTTGGTGCATGTTTCCCTTCACCCTGTATATTGCCAACACTGGCACTGCTAAGTTAGCAGTAACTAGCAGTGGGACAAAAATTCCACCCATGGTAGATAACTCTTTTCTAATATCAAGGCAGTGCCAAATTTTATGCTGTTATAGGTCACACCAGCCCCCTGGCCCATCCAGCCGAGCCCTGTGTTGAAGGTTGTTTAATATAAATGGCTCCGCTAGGCGGGGAATTTGGCACTGGTGCACCCCACAGCCGGCTACTGGGGGGTCGGTTCGGGTTAGCCGCCTTCAGAACCAACCCAAACCGTTCTTTCCTTGGAGGGCATTCGCAGATTAGGATTCGGGTGGCTAGCAGCGGTAGCCGGCTGTGGAGGCACACCAGCGCCAAATTCCTGACCTAGTGGAGCCTTTTATATTAAACTACCGTATAGTATTTGTGCCAGGGGGCTGGGTCACACTCTTGCTGAGATTTATGCCAACTTACAAGCACCAAATGAATGTGGACAGGTAGCCCAGGTTTTTTTTCCTTGTGACATCATTTAGGAGACTTGCTTGACCTTCAAAGAGGAGATAATGTGTTTCTTCTCGATGTGCATTATAATGTGTGTGCAGATATGAAAGGCTTCAAGTAAATAGAGAATATTTATGGTGTAATCTTAACTTGTAGTTTTTCTTCAAGAGGGAATCACATTCATTGATGAGTGTTGTAGTCCTACAATGTGAACGTATTCAGAGAAATGGCAACTTTATTGAAAAGTTATTTTGTGTAATTACAATATTATCAATTTTGTAATAATCAGTATGGTATGATTATTATCTCCCTCTTTTCCTTGTTGCAGAGTTCTAGCACTTTCCAATAGTGATGAGATGGATGACCTGACCAATCTGTCATCTGGCTTGACTCGCCGTCCCCCTACCTCAACCACTCCCTCCCCATCTCCAACCCTACCCACACTTCCCCAGCAACGCACCCCACGGACTGGCAAACGCCAACTGGGAGACCAACTGGCTCAGGAGGAACGCCAGCTGGCTGAGTCAGCTGCTAGCAATGGTGAATCCCCTTCCCCTCCACCTTCAGGTCCTCGTCAGGTCATTGTAGTTCGCCATGCTGAGCGTGTGGATTTGACCTTTGGGACGTGGATTCCATACAGCTTTGATCAGGATGGAACCTATGTACGCCGTGACTTGAACATGCCGGAGAGTGTTCCAAGGCGAACTGGAGGGCCATCTAGTTTCATCAATGACTCTCCACTCACCAGGCTTGGAGTGCTACAGGCCACTATCACAGGAGAGGGGATGAAGGGAAGTGGTGTAAGGGTTGACCATGTGCTTTCTTCACCATCCCTTCGCTGTGTTCAAACCTGCCACCACATTCTCAAGGGTAAGTCAGGGCCTGCCAAAGCATGGGAATGCTATTAATAATTGTCACCATTAAATTTCTCTGGTAATTAATGATTCTTCTCTGCACTTAAGTATTTAGGACCGAGTGAAAACTGATGGTTAACCTATAGGGAAGTTAAACTCAGTGTTTTCCTGCATCTTTTGTGAGATGTAAAAATCCAGATGTGAAAGGTGTGAATTTGTAGTTGTTAGAATTTTAAATGACCATATAAATAAGAGAGAACTCCATAATTGCAATTTTTTTAGAAAGGTGACTAGCATCCAAATTTTAGAGGCTCACATTGTTGACTAATATGACATGTAAGGAAATTGATGCGTGTGCATTACTGGTTGCACATTTTAATAATAATAATCCATTTGAAAGGATATGACAGATTTTATGAACAAAATGCAACCTGAAGGCCCATGCACCTAATGGATTTTTGGTCATTTTTGGGAATGGATATGCCATGTCCGGGCCTAAGGTCACTCCTCTTTTTCATTAAGCTTATGGATCCAACTTGACCTTGGGTTCAACCTTGACTTGCTCTCGACCTGACTTTACTTATCCCTGGAATTTGCAGTCAGTATGTATGCTGGTCTAAAAATTTTGTATCATCAGTCTACTGAGAAATTTATGTAATTATTACATATTTCTAGCACCTTCTGTAATGATTTTATACTTTAACCCTAATAAGATGGGCGTATCATATGCTGATACGCTGGCTTTAAAAAATTCTGCTGGCGAAACTATAGCGTTTTCCGACTATGTAACGTAGTTTCTGTGTGCTTTTTTTATTTTCTCTCGCGTAAAAAATCGCGAATTTTGGACTACAAAATCTTGCATAAATAAATCAGATTAACCAGATTAACTTAAATGACATCATCTTTTTGCAGCTGATGAAAAAAAAACTCCTCCCTCCCAAAAAATTATCATGTTGGCTGGCAAATTTTGGCATTCAGAGTTGCTCCCAAACCTCCTTGAGAGATTCCACCCTAAAATTAGTACAAAAGAGAATTCAATAGTTTTAAAATAAATAAGTAATGTTCATAAATGACAATTAGCGGCTGGCGGGCCACTGAGCAACTCCCGGCCGGCCTCCGCCAGGATGGAGGGGCTCATGCCCCGCGGGGCTTTTGAACAGCTGTGGAGCGAGTGAGGTTTACACTCGGGTGGGGGTTGTATATTTGTCCCTCGTGTTGGCATGCCTGTCCTGTGACGTATTATTCATGCATACTGGTCTGTTCAGTAGCACCAGCGCGACACATCCATCCACTTCTTGTCAGCCCAGGAGTGACAAAAAATTGGAGAAAAAAATATGTAGGCGCGAAACGCACCCCTGCGGCATCTGTTGAGACTTTTCAGAATTTAAATCTCCGCATGGTATGCCAAGAGGGTCCCATAAATAGAATCAGAATCAAGCCTAGAAACTACACGATGTTACTCACTAGATTAGTCACGTACGGTCCCTCAAATGATAACCCAAGCGATTTTTTTGTAGATTCTTGCAAAAACGTGAAAAAACGGCCCATCTTATTAGGATTAAACAACTTATTGCACAGAATGCTAATCAATAAGAGATTTGTAAGACACCTGTTTGACTCCTGATGTGAAGATTTTTGGTGGAAAAGGTTGCATAATAGTGATTGCTAGAGTTGCAAAAAAGGGATAATCAACTGAGCAGATGTGACAACACACACAGCACATTTTCGTAGGAAGATCGCTTGGCAGGTGGACCCACATACATGTAGTGGTTGCCTAGGGAGCAGGATGTGAGGGTGGTAATAATCATTACTCAGG
This sequence comes from Catajapyx aquilonaris, assembly GCA_000934665.2. Classification (NCBI taxonomy): domain Eukaryota; kingdom Metazoa; phylum Arthropoda; class Diplura; order Dicellurata; family Japygidae; genus Catajapyx; species Catajapyx aquilonaris. The sequence goes on along the minus strand of KZ538489.1, from coordinate 61,470 downwards.
GGATTTTTCCAGATCACCTCTTTCAGAGCAATGATTATCACGCTCATATCATGCTCCCTACAAAAAGGTGCTGTGTTGCTGTGTGTCTAGGGGCACCTTCTGTCCAATGTGTTTGGTCCCTTGATATTTCTCACCACTACATTACTGACTTTTTTTTATACCAATGACTGCACTACCAGCTGGACGACATAATACGAGGCGCATCCAGAAAGTAAGTTCCATTTTTTAATTAGAAAAACCACAATGCCTACTTTTTTTCAAAATAGTTTCCAGCCAGATCGAGGCATTTTTCATTGAGTTACACACGATTTTGTATGCCTATGTCATAGAAGTCTGCCGCCAGCTATTTCTGCAACCCCTTAACGCTGGATTTCAATTCTTCTTCATCGTCAACCTTCTGCTTTGCAAGCCATTTCTTCCTGTCCATGGACAGGTGGTAATCGCTAGGCTCTAAATCCCGGGTGATCGAACAATTTTCACTTGAATTGTTGCGGCAGGGTTCCAGTATGTAAGATAGTAGGCAGGCGGGCATTGTCGTGCAAGAAAACACCACGAAACTCAATATACTGATACATTCCTTGTGAATGCCCATCCTCAACTTCTGTAATGTCTCACAATAAACCTTTGGATTGATCAAACTTAGCAGCATTGAGTTTCATGGTGTTTTCTTGCACGACAGTGCCCGCCTGCCTTCTGTCTTACATACTGGAACCCGGCCACAACAATTCAAGTGAGAATTGTTCGATCACCTGGGATTTAGAGCCTAGCAATTACCACCTGTCCATGGACAGGAAGAAATGGCTTGCAAAGCCAAAGGTTGACAATGAAGAAGAATTGAAATCCAGCGTTCAGGGGTCGCTGAAATAGCTGGCGGCAGACTTCTATGACATACGCATACAAAATTGTGCATAACTCGATGAAAAATGCCTTGATTTGGCTGGAAACTGTTTTGAAAAAAAGTAGACAGTTGTTGATTTCAGATGTGCAAATAAAAATTCTGGGGGTACATTGTGGTTTTTCGAACACAAAAAAGGAACTTACTTACTGAATGCGCCTTGCAGTAAGAAACATCCTGTATTGCTAATTTGCCACTTCAAAAGGTAGCATGAAGAGATTGGAAAGTGCAGAAAATTTTGTTGTAGTTTTTGTAGCAATGGTAAATGAGGCCAATTTTTTGAGTTTCATCTTGTTTATGTAAATTAACATTTAATGATACTAATGAGGTTTCCCATCGTAATGCCCCATGCCTACTCTGTGCTGAACATACTGTATTACACAGTTGTTGATTTGGTGAAAATTGGGTTTTTAAAGAATAGCATGCACTTCTAAAAATTGGGCTTCATCTAACATTGCTGTAAAAATTCAACCTGAAATTGCTGTCCATTCTAGCTAACTCCTGCAGTCCTTAGGCATTGAAAAAATTTGCACATTTGCAGCATTATGACTCAGTTAATTGTCACTCTTTTGAAAGTACAATATTTTTATTGGCACAATTTTGTACCTTTTCCACAAAAAATCTGCCTGGAGCCAAATGCAGTAGAAATCTTGCAGATCGTAGGATTACAAGTGGAACGCACTAAATCCAAAAAAACAGTTTCAAGATTTTTTTTTTTTTTTTCATTACCCCACGGGGGGAGTTATACTACTCCTTAGGGGGGGTGGGTTGCCACCTTTGGAATTTGTTTTGGAGCAAGTTTAAGAAGAATCTTAATTAGTATGCTCCAAGGGTGGGTGGGAGGGGATGTGCAATGTGCAAGTGCAATGTCTCTAATCGTCATTTTGTGAACTCCCCCGGGTGGCTTAGTCTGCCGGAAATTGCCACCCGAAACGAAGCCAGAGATGGCCCAACTCTGCACGAAAGAAGGTGGGAATCCCGGGTGGGGATTGAACCCGGGCACTCCGTCTCCCCGCACAGTTTCAAGATATTTGAATACGGCAAAGATTTGACCTTGCATTTGTTTATATGCTAGAGGAGACAGAAAATTCTGACTTCCTGACTCATTATCAACATTTAGGACTAATGGACTTCATGGAGGGTTAGAGCATTTTAAAATGCTACTTAGTGATGTAAGTCAAAACCACCAAAATTGGACGTAATGTGTTTCACTTGTATGCTGACGCTATTTTCTAATTTGTTAGCATTCTTTGCAAACCTACAATTTCACAACTTGGAGTAGGTAAAGAGTTGAGATTTTTTCTTTTTTGTTAAACATTATCAAGAACAATCTCTTATCAGTAATGAAGGGTTTGGGAGAAGAAGGTGATAACCCTCAAATGGGTCGTAATTGAGTTATCACCTTCTTCTCCCGAACCCTATTGTTATCCATATGTCCAAAAAAGGAAGAGGGATAATAAGGGTTCGGGAGAAGAAGGTGATAACTCAATTACGACCCATTTGAGGGTTATCACCTTCTCCCAAACCCTTCAGTTATCATGGTGCATGGGAAAACCAATCCTTGGAGGTGTTACATATATGTGAGAGGTGTTCAAAAAAATACCGAACTTTTTAAATAGTCATCAACCGGCACAAAGAGCATATTGCAGCTACTGACAGCACCTAGCCACATGTCTTGACAACAAATTTCCATTTGCCATGTTCCGCTATGACCATTGGTCATCGAGATACATCCACTTAAGTGAGCACTTGGACGAGCTGTTCGTCGAATTAGTGAGAAAGTTAAAATGCGAGAGCTTGAAAAACAACGCGTTTGTGTGAAATTTTCCTAAAAAATAGGTAAACATTTTACAGAGACATTTCAATTGCTTTACCAAGCATACTTGGGAATGGTCTCCTAGACCAAAAGAGGCACAGATCAGTCAGTCCAAGGTCAAGGTGATGTTGGTTGTGTTTTTGGATTGGAAAGGCATTTATCTTTATGAATTTGGACCATTTTGTTAGATTGGCAGATAAACAGTGTTGTACCAGAATGTTTTAGTGCGTTTGAGGGATGCTGTCCGCATGAAAGGCCTCAATTGTGGGAAAGCCAGACTTTGATATTGCGCCGCGGCATTGCACCGGCTCAGACATCGCACCTCGTCATCAGTTATCTGGCAAAACATCTGACATCCATTGTGCCAATCTACCCTATTGGCCGGACTTAGCCCCAGCAGACTTTTTGCTATATTCAAAACTTAAAACCAATTTGAAATGACGTCATTTCGAACCATAGAGGCGATTCAGGACAATGCGACAAGAGCACTGCGCGCCATCACAGAAAGTGCATTCTAGGAAGCATTCCAACAATGGAAGAAAAAATTTAAACCTGTATATCGCCAGTAGCGGGAACTACTTTGAAGGGGACAGTGCTTAAAATGTTGCAAATTGAGCAATCGAGTCTGTATAGGAAAAGTTCTGTCTTTTCTTGAAAACCCCTCGTACAGTGTATTTTGGAATTTAGCTTACATTCATGTCAGTCATGTAAATTTTGTGGTACTGCACCCTGGGAATTCACCTTCAAGTTTTGTTTGGAAAGCTCATTGCATGAGTTTACCATTGCTATATATGTAACTCACTGCACTGAACTCACAGAGATGAATGATCATCCCTGACCAATATAATTATTATGTAAATGGGATAGGTTTACCCATTTTTAAAGCGTTGAAAAACAGTACAATGATGTGATATAATTATCTCATTAGAGATATTCACACTAGCTGGCAGTTATGTCAAAATACAGTCATGAACATATGGTGTGTCTAAAAAGTTAGGTGAATGTTACAATAAAAGCAACAAAACAGACGCTTTCAAAGTGCTCTCCATTAGACACAGCACACTTTTGACAACATTTGTAAAGCTTCTGAAAACATTTACAAAAATTTATCTTGGGAACCCTCTACAGATCTGTTGTCACACGGGCCTGAACGACCACGACATCCACAAATCATGATCCCTTCATAAATCCATTAAGGCTCAGCGTGGTATCACTGTTTTGGATCACCCACAGTACTCCGGCGATCCATTTTCATTGCCTCATTGTCAGCAAGAAATCTTAAGCTGTATAAATTCAAGTAGAAAAAAGAGCAGTTTTTAAATATCTACAGAAAATTACAGCATTAGCACTTGAATGTTGTTGTAATTGGATCAAATAATTTTAAAAGAGATACGCTTAAAAAAAGTAGCATGACACTGTATAAAATAACTATTATATCCTCTTCAACTTCAGCCATGGGCCTGGAAAACAAACTTCAGATCTGCATCGAGCCAGGCTTGTTTGAGTGGATGGGTTGGTACCATAACTCGTGCCCACAGTTCATGCCCATCCCTGAGCTGCAGGAGGCAGGATTCAATGTGGACCCTTCCTACAAACCCTTAGTGACTGTGGACGAGCTCCGAGACCTGAAGGAGAGCTGTGAGCAGTACTACCTTCGCAGCTCCTATGTGGCCCAGGGGGCCATCAAGACCACCCAAGGAGAAGGAGTTAAAGGAGGCAACATACTCTTGGTGGGTCATGCTGCTTCCTTGGACACATGTACTCGCCAGCTTCTGGGACTAGACCCTAGAAAGCTGTCAGAGCTGATAAGGGTGATCCAAAGGGTTCCCTACTGCAGCCTGGCTGTAGTGGAGAAGCTAGAAGATGCAGGAGGTGATGGGACTAGTGGAAAGGTACCTGGTTGGACACTTGCAGAGCCACCATGCCCACCAGTCACCCACTCAAACAACAACAGATTTGACTGGAAGGTACTGAGCACCTAGGCTGTTCAAGGGGTGACGGTGATGAAGGCACGTTTGTTGAAAATTATTAGCACGCTGTCTTATTCTATCAAAAAAAATGATGGTTAACAAATTGTGAAATTATATTTGCAGTTTACAGAAAGGCATTGTTGTGTTTCACTAAAAGCAGCCTAGTAAAGTTCCACAACTGGACCTATGAGATGGGTTTAGCAATGAGATGATGTGAACATCAACATCCAACCAATCTACTTTCAATTTGGTTCCCTAAAATGTTAATGGATTGGTTCCAAAGTTGTTTTTTTCTCTCCATTGTTTCCCCCGCATCATGGATCCTGTCATGAGAATAATATAATAATATTGCTGCCTTATTGGTATTTTTTTGTTCTCGATATGCAGTTAATTACATTTGGATTTCTTTGTCTTTGTTTTGTCGTCCTCAGTAAGGGCTATTTAATAATCCCAGTGATAAGGGGAGGACATTTAGTGACCCCATTACTTTTAATTCAAATGTAGTTGACGTGAAAGAGCACAAATGCTGAGTCCAATGATTTAGACCATTCATGTCACAGTCCCTCGAGGCCCTAGGGGCCATCAAAGTTTATTTTAATGCACATAAATCCTCTGCTAGTTTATTGCTAGTATTGGGGAGCAAGAGAATTTGTACCTTCTTCGAGTTCCAACTCTGGTCGAAAGAGGAGACACTCGATGCCCACCCTCCCTACATAAAAGAAGGGTTGTGTTTACGGTTGACCATTCCCTCGAGGCACAATAAAAACCATGAAAATTAGGGTTCTCCCAACTGCTAGTAGTTCTCAAATCAGTCAAATTATTATTTGCCGAAAGGTTATAGCTAAGCATAAAAATCGGCTTCATTGGACAGGAGAACCCACTTTTTGCACATTTTTGGGTGCTTGTTACGACATCACTTAAAATTTCACGACGGTGTAAATTACTCCTGCATACAAATCACTTTTAAAAATACTATATTAATAATATGGAAAAAAGTACTACAAACATGTGTAAGAGAGAGGAGAGGTCAGTTACACTTACACACACAAAAATTTGGTTCTGCTGTTGTTAGTTAGTGAGAATTTTACTTCCAAATTCTCTTTATCCCCCCCCCCCTAAATATTTTATTTACCCTGACTTTCTTAATTTTAGCAGTGAGATACACATGACCACAAAACCTATTCATATGTGGTTAGTTATACCTGTGGCCAATTTCACTCCTAATTAATTTTCTGGGTAGCACTTTCCTTTCTGTGGAGTATATCACACTAACCTTTATTATTGGCATGTGCATACAAATGCTGAATTATTGGAATACCGGGAATGTTTCCTAGGCGGGGCCCTCATCTGCAGGATGGTGCCAAAGGTGTGCATGTTTTTTCAGATTTAGGTTTCTTACTAATTTCTGAATGGACAATTCAACTCCATTACAGAGATAATGACTTGCTAAGTTTTGAATTGCCTTAGCAAGCTGGTGATGGGGGTCAACCTGCATACCACATAGCAGGTCAACAATTGTGCAGGATGAGCCCTAGCTCCATCATGTTAAGGTGCGTTCACATATAGGCGTTTTTGCTCAAAAGCGAGCGAATTTCAGCTTTCAGCGAATTCGCGTCTGGCCAAAGGCATTCACATATCGGCGTTTTTCTCCTAGACGCGAGCTAATTTTGGTCACTCACGGGACTAAACTAAAAATCGCGCTCCTCTGGCAGGGCCAGATAGAAGCGTTTTTTTGACGCGAGCGAATTTTAGAACTGGTTCGAGCCACCCAGCTCCGCTACGCGGATTTGTCGGCCTTCCTCGGCCATGTTAGGAATGCGGATGCCCGAGCTCGGAAGTTACCTATTTTTTTGTCGCAAACTCCCGCCCCGGCCAGGCTCCGCACCATGTCCAGCTCTTGCCCCCCTTGGTGCACTGTGACCTGGACGCCCTTCCGAGGTCGGTTCAGCAGCATTTTCACTGCCATGCCGGCTGCCTCCACAGCACAGGGCTCCGCCATCTTTCTAAGCCAAGACCTCCCCCTGCCCACACCAACCCCGACCCCGTCCTCCCTCCTACCTGCGCTGCTGCACAGCGCATGCTCCATAACTAGCGAGTAAGTTTTCTCGAATAGCGGATACGAAAATGCCCAGATAATTTTCCAAAAATTCGCTCGATTCGTGACGTAAAAGACGTGAAAAAGCAAAACCTGAAAAAAGCTCGCAAGTGTTTAGTGGCGTATATGTGAACGCACCTTTAAGGCAATTCAAAACTTAACAAGCCATTATCTCCACAATGAAGGCAAAAGTTCCAAGATCAATTAGGGTAATTTCAACCTAGAAAGTTGTAAGAAGCCTGCATATGAGAAGAAATGTGCATCTTTGGCACTCTGTTCATAGTGTCAGGACCTGTGACCTAACCCCTGACCAGCCTAGCTCACAGGGTGTGGGAATAAGAGTCCAATAGGAGGTGAAATTAGTGTATTGCTTCAGGAGTGAACAGAGAGAGGAGAGCAGAAATAGAGAGAGAGATATAGAGAGATAGAGAGAGAGAGATAGAGAGATAGAGAGAGAGAGATAGAGAGAGAGGGAGAGAGAGAGAGAGAGAGAGAGAGAGAGAGAGAGAGAGAGAGAGATAGAGCTCAACTCCCCTTCCTTTTATACAAAGTTCTCACCACTAGGCGGCAATCAAGTCAAAGGCAAGAGGGACAAATGTCGATCACAACCTCGTAGTCCCGACAATAGTTATCGAGTCATTTCAAAATCCACACCTTTTCTTTTGGCCCCAGGCTGAGAAGGGAGTGAAACTCTGCCCTGATAGGTGAGTAGAAAAGTGAATAAAAGACCCAACCAAGCAAAGATGACAGGGATGGGATTTGAATCCAAGACTTCTCTCTTGGTTGGCCAATGGCATAAACACTAGACTTGTGTCCCCACTCCATTGCTCGATGCCACAAGTTGTGATTGAGCCCATTTTTAGGGGATTTATGTTAAAGTGACAGCTCCTATGGGGGCCCAGGGGCATTGCAGGAATGGATGATCTAATATATCAATGGACAAAGAATTTTTGCATATCTCAAAATTTGTGGGATTACCAAATATACTTCCCTTTTGAGTAGTTGAAAATGTATACTTGTTCATTGCAAGATTTTAATGGGTTGTTTTTTTATGGCAAAACTTAGAGAAGGGAAATGGAAATATTAATTTATAAAATGAAATTAATAGTGATTCCATGGCAGTGTTTTTTGACTGTCAAAAATTAATATTGTGGCATTATCTGCTCTCCCATTGAAGAATGCTGTTACTGCACTACATCATCTACAGATGCATATCAGGATTATGCCAAGTAGTAGGTGACTATTTTAACCAACATAGCTTGTGTCAGTTGCTGGAATAGACTGAAAAGTTTCACAACATAATTTTTTTCCCCACTGACTTATCTTGTTCTCGAGGTGATAATACACCATGTTGGTCATGGGACTCCTGGAGACAAGCTGCCCTATGTTTGATTGCTGTTTATGAATGAGTAAATGCCATGAAGCAGGATGGTAATTATGAGCTTGGTTGCCAGTTAGAGCAGCACTGCCCCCTGACAAATACGATACGGTAGTTTAATATAAAAGTCTCCTCCATGCGGGGATTTATTTATTTTTGTACCCTGTGCTAGGGCTGTAGGCCCTCATAGGGGGGGTGGAATACCACCATTTATTGGAACCATATATAATATTTATATTTAATTGTTCCAAGAGTAAGGTGAAGGGGATGTGCAAAGTGCAAGTACAATGTGGTTTATTGGTCATTTTGTGAACTCCCCCAGGTGGATTAGTCTTGTGGAAATTTCCACCCGAGATGAAGCCAGAGATGCCCCAACTCTGCACGAGATGAAGGGGGGAACTCCGAGTTGGATTCGAACCCGGGACTTTAACATCCGTGGGCGCATACGTTACCGCAGCACCACTCCGCCTCCCTCCATGTGGGGAATTTGGCGCCGGCGCGCCCTCACAGCTGGCTGCCGCTGCCAGCCACCCGAATCCTAATCTGCAAACACCCTCCGAGGAAAGGATGGTTTGGGTTGGTTCTGAAAGCGGCCAACCCGAACCGACCCCCCAGTAGCCGGCTGCGGAGGCCCACCAGCGCCAAATTCCCCACATGGTGGAGACTTTTATATTACACTACCGTCAACACAGGGATAGGATGGATGTGTCAGGGGGCTGGAGCAGCACATAATCATTAAATTTCTTACGATTAAGGGAGCCCTGTCAGTTTGTGAAATTCACAGCTGACTGATGATAGTGCAGGGTGAAAAGTGTTGTTGATGAGTGAGGTGTACACGGGTGTACACATGCAAATGACTCAATCAGTCATCATAAGACTGGTGGTCCTGGTACACCCATCAACAACACTAGTGTCCAAACAGGCGGATTGGTGGATTTGATTTGTGATGATAAATGCATCACTCTTACACTGCTGGCTGACTTGGAATCTCTCATGAACATATTGGTGTTTGCCATTCTCAAACTTGCATGCAGTAAGGCTGTATGAGGTCTTACAAGAATTGACAGACAACATTAAAGTCTCTTTCTAAATACACTTCCAATTTTGCTCCATTAGACTGACATGAATATGCACTATTAAAGGCTGCTCTACATGGGAAGTATGTCAAACATGATGACAGTTCCAAAACTGAAGTGTGTGCCCTGCTTGCTTCCCTCAAGTACGAGTAGATATGCCAAACACTACTGGTACTTGATTTTACTGTCTCGCCAAACCCTTGAAAGTTAAACATACGCACACTGAATGTAATGGAGAGGATTTTGATTATTGATGCATATCATATACTTTAAGAGTGGTACAATAATGTAGGGGTTTAGGATGTTGCCATACCAACTGAGAGGTCCTAAGATCATTCTCAGCTCATGAAAGGACTTTCTCATGTGAGCAAGATTTTGACTAGGTTCTGTCTATTTTCCTTGTGGATTTTCTCAGGGTTCCCCTCTGACGCCCCAAGAAAAAACCATGTATGTGCAAAAACCATGTATGTACAATGGAGCATTGAATATCCGAACACCGATCAACCGAACCATCAGTTAGCCGAACGTTTTCGGGTCGGCAAAAAACAAAACAAAACAAAAAAAACACTATGTGGTTCCACTAGTGGCCGCTAGTGCTGTGGCGCTGCAGCTATTTCCCCCTCCCTGGCAACAGCCTCGGCTCTCAAGAAAAAGAAATTGGCCTTTTTTCCCCCTAAACTGTAGGACTACTTCATGTAAGGACAGTAAGGTATATGTACAGTATTTTTAAGATGTGCCTGTGACAGAAAATATACAGTGTTGTGGTTAATATCACTGTTTCTTAGTTTTATATTGCTCCTATGACACCGGTACAATTTCCCCCCGTAAATGATAGGTTATCCGAACAATCAGTTATCCGAACACCCCCTGGTCAGACTCTGTTCGGATAATCGATGCTCCACTGTATATCCTTTTCAATGGAAAGTGAAAACTTCAAATGCGCTTATCTCGAAATGATAAAAACCACACATACTGGGTTTCTGCTTGGGGCGTCAGCTCTGTGTTCTCCCACTTTCAAAATCACCTGCAATATGGTGGTGATTGTAACAAAATCAGGTAAATAAGAACCTCACGTCCTATCATGGGATTATTATTAGCCGTTACTATAAATAGTTAATGTGAAGACTTCAACATTACTTGTTGCTCTTACTTAATTCTTGTATTTTCACAAGAGAGAGATAAAAACCTTTTGCAAACTTTTAAGTCCAGTCAGTGATCATCTACAAGGAAGTAATAAGCAGTAATACATCACTAATATATTAGTAATTTAAGTGGATAAAAATTGCCCCTGTTAAAAATTACACTTCAGTAGGCTACACATGGAAAATCTTTGAACCAAACTTGAATATAATGGGGGGATACTTTTTTCGTTTTTTGTATTACCCCATGCTAGGAGCAGGGGCCCTCTTAAGGGGGTGGAACACCACCATGTTTTCCATTCAGTTTTTTATATTTTCTTCAAACTCCATGCAGGGAAGAAAGGACATGAGGTAGGGATGGGGATTTTTCGAGGAGGAGAGACACAGGTGCAAGTGCAATGTCGGAAAATGGGTCATGTGCAGTCTCCCTGGAGGTTATGTTGCCAGACGCCTCCAATCAGAGACCCTCTTGGTGCATGCAAAAGGGAACTCCTGGGTGGGGATCGAACCCGAGACCTTTCACTCAGCAAGCCGAGTCTTTACCAACTCGCCCACCATGCCTCCCCATAATGGGGGGATACTTATGCCACAGAACCATCACATTGGAGTTATGAGTGATTTGATTAACATCATTTTTGGGCATGTACAGGGTGTTCCAAATTCGTGGGTCACTTTTTGATAACTGATATCGCCTGATAGCAGTTATTTTTCTGTAGCTTGTTGTGCCCTTAACCATGTGCCCCATTCTATAAGCAGGTGCTATACCCTATAGTCCCTGCCAGCCCCCAGACACTCCCCTTATAATCAGTTCTTATCGTCTGATGGGGCGTTTTGCGGGAGGTGCTCACTTGAGAGTGCCTGTCATTGATGTGAATACATTTGGCGACCCTACCAGACAGAGCTGAACTTAGGTCTTCTATGTGAGTTCAGCGCTGTCCGGTAGGGTCACCACATGTATTCACATCAATGACAGGCGCTCTCAAGTGAGCACCTCCCGCAAAACGCCCCGTCAGGTGATAAGAGGGAGTGACCAGACCTTAGTATTCTGAGGCCATGGTCCCTGCTATACCCTGGTTGCACTTGATTCAGACTTGTTGGAGAATAATGTGCTTCGGTTGATCGGTATTCGGATAATTGATCCTCCACTGTGTGTATATATATATATATATATATATATATATATATATATATATATATATTTTTTTTTTTTTTTAAATAATCCGGGTAGTGCTTGACCTCATCTGAGGTATATAGCACGGACCTTTATTTATGTCTCGTACATATATTGGAACCTTTATACGTAACGCCCGGGCCCACGGGCAGGATGACAGGAGGGGATGTGCAAGGTGCAGTGCAATGTCTTTATGTGGCCATTTTTAGTGAACTCCCCCGGGTGGTTTAGTCTGTAGGAAATACCACCCGAGACGAAGCCAGAGGTGACCCAATGAACTCTGCACGAGATGAAGGGGGTGTCCCCGGGCTGGGATCGAACCCGGGACCTTAACATCCGTGGGCGCGTGCGTTACCGCAGCACCACTCCGCCTCCCCTCCTCCACTGTATTTATTATTCAGTATATTGGCCCTGGAAGGTTTTCACTCGGCCGCATTGTCGTGTGCACTGTTACTGCCCAGCCGAATCATGTAGTGTTTTTCAGTCCAAGTTGATTATCCACAGAGGATATGTGGGGGAGAGTTGATGGATTTGTAACCTCTGGCAATTTAAACAAAGTAGGAGGCCCAACCCTTGTATGATACCAAGTCTGTATTAGATTTCAAATCTAGACCAAGAGTGACTGATCCATCAGCTCTGCCCATCTCTCCTTTGCAGAACATCAACTCGGGCAGAGGAGCATATCTTTTTTATTTTATTTATTCTTTTTTTTTTTTTTTTTTTTTTTTTTTTTTTTTTTTTTTTTTTTTTTTTTTTTGTTACCCCGTGATAGAGCTCGTGGCCCTCTTAGGGGGGAAGGGGAAGTTCCCAAGGGAGGGCGCCGTGCGATAGCCATTTCTGACATTCTTTAACACCAGGCCTTTTCTCCTGGCCCCGAGCAGAGAAGGGAGTGCAATTCTGCTCCGGCATGTCGGGTGAAAAGCGGAAAAAGACCCGGCCAAGCAGAGGTGACGGGGACGGGATTTGAACCCCGGCCTCCCGCTTGGCTGGCCAGCGGCGTAACCGCTAGACCACCATGCCGCCCTTATTTATTCTTATCTTATTTATCATATCTTAGCAGAGTAACTCATTATTGCCTGGGCAGCATGGTGGTGTAGTGGTTAGCGCCACAGCCTTCCACCTCAAAACTTCCAAGTTTGATCCTTGGATCGGACAGAGGATACTTATGTGAATAGAGTTTGGATAGGTTCTCTCCATGCTCGCGTGGGTTTTCTCGGGGCTATCCTGTTTCCTCCCACAATCAAAGTCCATCACAGCACAGGCAATGATTAAAGACAGTTATAGAAAAGATGATCCCCTAAAAGGCCCAAGTAGGCCTATCACAGAGTGTATATTATTATATGAGGGCCATACCAAAATGATTTTCAATTATTTTTTTTTATTTTTATTTTTGCCGAAAATACAGGGCCCATGCAGGTCAGCAAATAGTCACACACTATCGACAGAACCCTCCTGGAGCCGAATGCACAGGAGTAATGGGTGTGGCAACATCTCCAGGCCCCTCAGGAACCACTTTTTGGAGGTGCAACGCACCTACTACCAGACAACTGCTCACAGTCAGCAACTATCAACCACAATCAATAAAGTCCTTAATGGCATCGGCGAAGGGATTTTTTCATGGATCTTGCTTTGAGTGCTTCCACACTCACCATACTCCCCTGGCCTGGCCTCCAGTGACTTTGTTGGTTTGTTTGTTGGTTTGTAATACCCCGTCATAGGGCCAGGGGCCCTCTTGGGGGGGGGGGGGGTTCCCAAGGGAGGGCGCACTTAAGTAGTCATTTCTGACCCTCTTAAATATACCAGACCTTTTCTCTTGGCCCTGGGCAGAGAAGGGAGTGCAATATTCTGCCCAGATATGTCGGGTAAAAAGCGGAAAAAGACCTGACCATGCGAAGGTCTGCCAGACGCGAACTGGATTTGAACCCCAGACGTCCCGCTTGGCTGGCCAGTAGAATAACCACTAGACCACCATGCCCCCTGCCTCCAGTGACTTTCATCTGTTCGAATATATTTAAAAAGTCCCGTTACCGATGCCATTTCGAGGACATTGTTGACTGTGAAGAGTTGGCCGGGAGTCGGTGCACCGCATCACCAAAACGTGGTTCCTGGAGAGCCTGGAGAGGTTGACCAGGGCCAGTGCCAGTGCATTCGGCTCCAGGAGGATTCTATAATGTGTGCATATTTTCCTACCTGCTTGTGGCAAAATAACAAATTGTAAATCATTTTGGTACCGCCCTCGCACTTGTATTGTTTTTATTACAACTTATTATTGCCTGATGATGGACCATAAAAATGTACTTCCAACTTCTGAAGCACAATTTATTACAGGGCAGAAAATATTTATTTTACTAATACAATTAAGCAAAGTATTTTATGAGGGATTGTGGTAGATAAATGTATATTGTGATGGCCATGGTGCAACATGTCCATCTCTGTGACATGTACTGTATATTTGAGAAGCTTGTGTTATATTTGAGCTTTGAGTTCATGAATTTCTTGAAGTGCTATGAAGGCATATATCCCATTAAATTAATTTATACAGGGTGATTCCGGTAATTTTGGCAAAAATCACAGGATGCCCCATAGGCAAGTATTTTGAGCTTCTGTACCCATGTCCAGAAATGCCCCCATATGTGGGTATGGCCCTTTCCACCTTTAGTATGTTGCGCCTGGTGGGTAGGCAACCCATCGTACTCGCGGGGGTGTGCATCAGGTTTTGCACTCGACATTCGCAATTGTTTTCACCTTCGTCTCCTCCACACGCGACACACCTGATGAATGCAAGTTTCGAGTACGGTGGGTTGCCTACCCACCAGGCGCAACAGACCAAAGGTGGAAACGGCCGTACCCCTGTACGGGGGCATTTCCGGACATGGGTACTGAAGCTCAAAATACTTGCCTATGGGGCCTCTACCGACCCTGTGATTTTTGCCAAAGTTAGTGGATCCACCCTGTATATGGAATGTGTAGCCTGGTGTAGCCCTACATTTTGAGTGCTACTCACATCGCCACAATGTTCAAGCTGGAAAAAAATGGTCTGGAGATTTACAGTTCTCATTGACTTTCATTTTTAATAATTGGAAATGTCACTATGAATTCAGAACTAATTTATTTGATAACTTGTACTATACAGTATAGAGTGTAGACTAGTGCATATTGAACTCAAACACAGACAAACACACGTGCATGAATCAATTTTCATTTGAAGGAGCACCACCTGTACCTCAGTTGCATTACTGCTTCTCATTATTTATCTGTAGTGTGTTATATACAGGGTGAAGGGAAACTTTCATCCAATCGCCAGGTAGACTGATAGTACTCGCAAAACTAATATAGGGATGTGCAATTAGTTTTGGCCGCCATTGCATTGTATGTTAATGCATACGGCGCCTTTAAAGTTTCGTGACATCACTTCTGCTCCGCCAGTTTCAAAGAAGCAAAAGCCAGCTCAAGGGCCTCTGAATAATCCAGCCTTGGTCCCCGAATGCATTGTCCATGTGCAATAGGTGATCGATCAAATCCTGTCAGAGTAAGAATCTGGGTACGACACCCGTGCACTTTGTCGTTTTTACCTAATATTTTACCACCTGGCCCTCTACACTTTAAAGGTGCCATACGCATTAACTACGCACCGGCGCCAAAAACTAATTGCTCGTCCCTTTATTAGTTTTACGAGTACTATCAGTTGACCTGGCGATTGGGAGCGAGTTTCCCTT
The DNA here is from genome assembly GCA_000934665.2 of Catajapyx aquilonaris. NCBI lineage: Eukaryota > Metazoa > Arthropoda > Diplura > Dicellurata > Japygidae > Catajapyx > Catajapyx aquilonaris. The sequence continues at coordinate 46,214 of KZ538489.1, read as the reverse complement.
CGCCCTGTATAGTGCAGAATTCTTTGTAGGTCAATCCTTATAGCTGAAACTAACATGGATGGCCAATATATTCTGCAGATTTAGTGTCCTTTTGTGTCTAAATATAGACTTGAACAAGAAGAAATTGGTGCAGGACATCAAGTGTTCAAGTGGAGTATTCCACCCTGTATGTGAAGGTATCAAAATGGCATTTTCTCTCCTTGGTATGGCTTGACACAGGCTATGTAGGTTCGCAACAAATTATTATTAGACATTGAAGAAAAATGTACAAAAGTATCGAAAATGCTCAATAAGCCTAAAGAAGAAGTGATTAGTCATCATTATTCGCCAACTGTGAAATAAGCTGATAATGCTATAGGCCTAGATTAGAATGGTGCTTTAATATTTTAAGGTCTTGGGGCATCAAAGTAATATGACGTGCTATTGGCAAAACAGGAATATTATTGAAAACAGTTATTGATTGTAAATTTTTTGTGAATTGACAAGAGTTCGAAATGTTACTTGCATATGTACGTAAATTTAGGCTGAAATGCATTAATCTGATTAATGTATTCCTCAACTAACTTACATTTTCATACGATCCTTTCTCACAAATGTGATGGACCAAAAATGAATGTGCAATTGAACATGTGTGCTTGTAATCCTAAGCGTACTTAGCTGGCTTAATGTGTCTCAAAAGAACAGGCCATTTTTCTATTTCGGGCACCCAAAACATGCTATATGAATGCCAGTAGAGGGAAGAAAGGAAAGCCATCAGTGACAAATGGCAATGACAAATGACACACGCATTTGTGAGGAAATGGCATTATTCCAGTATTGCAATATTTGTACCACATTGAGTTAAGTTACATGGTACTGGTACCCTTAACCTCAACTTTTAAGAAATCATTTGTAATAAATGATTCTAGAGACTTTTTTGCATCTTGTTATTAGTTTCAAATCTAAGAGAGCAAAAGTCAGGCTAGCTCAAATAGAATTGATTGCAAAGTTGCAGGCATTTCATACAATGAAGTCAACTGTGTATGTAGCCAATTGCAATATGTAAAAAGATTGGAATAATAATAATTGTCAGAGTATTAGTGTCATATATTTGTGGCTAGGAGGAATATTATTTTAGATGGTATTTTAAAATGTAGTAATTTTTATGCTTTGATGTAGTGGGGTAATTTACAAAATTATTTTTAATTTACAAAATATCATTATTCGACATTTAACTTCCATGACACAAAGCCCTTACATACAAGCGGTTTGTTGCTGTGCTTCAGTATTGTTAGATGTTGCTCAGGTTTTGCTGAATCCATTTGCAATTCAAGAGGTTCTCTGTGGCTGTTAACTTATCATCTTGCCTGCTTCATTGCACATATCACATGTTAACCAGGCAGGAGGCAACAAGTATTCTCTTTAGACATAATAGGGACAATAACTTGTTAAGAGAGTGGGTTTCGATATATCAGAAAATTATGTGCCAAGGGAAAGATTATGAGGAAAGGTGCTTGTGTAGCATCCATCCATAAAGCATGCCATGTTCATTTTTGGCCTTTTCGGACCCCTTCTCTACCATGTACTGTATATGTAAGGTACTGTCTGGGTGTTGGGAACTTTTTTTTACAAAATGTATATCATATACATAGGCAGCCAATTTTCTTTTTTGGCTTAGCCCAAGGGCATTTTTCACGATGACAAAAAAATCCAGTGCAAGATCTTTCTCAACACCCTCATTTAAAATCACATACAGTATTATCTAATAATTCGGTATCATGTTCTTTGATGGACTTCCTGAAGAGGAGTGAACCAAAATGGCTCTCTACATGCCAAAGCAGTGACTCCAACTTGTACACATTTCTTACAACAGTATGATGCACTATATTGTTGGTTTTGAACTAGACCTATGAGAACATGCATTGGTTTGTGATACTTAATTGCCTGTAAAAACTTACATTTAGTACAGTTCTTTGAGAAGACATGGAATAAACAATGTGTTGCTTGGTGAACATTGAAATTGTGAATCTGCATTTTAAAATTAGTGCGACATGTTGACTGCCTGCAGTATTGATTTAGAGTAGCAAAATGAATTTTTCTGGGGCCTTACTGCAAAATGTTTTCTTCCCCCCATTTGTACCTTCCTCTCGGGTTTCTGCAGAAACTCCAGTTTGTAATGGTGTTGAATGGAAATATGGCAAGATAGTAAGATAATGTATAGGATGGTGATTTTTATTTATTTAACTGAGCTGCTTCTCTATTATTATTATTTTTGTTATTTGAGGAGCGAGTAAGGGTGTGTTTCCGAAGGTTGTTTATTCAACGAGGGTGAAATACTGTTTCTCCCAATATGAAGTTGTTGCTGTTGTTGTTACCAACTGTCAATTTGTTTTGGACTAGATGAGTAAATGGTGCTCTTCAATATCATCTTATTTACTATCCAGTAACTGACATTAACTTACAGGTACTAAAGAAAAGTGGCAGAATATTGTCACATCCACTAGTGATAGTCAGTGATCCACACTTCAAAATAGTGAGTGGTAGTTTGTCTCAAGAAGGGGAAAGGGATATTGGTTGAAACACATCAAATTGGCCACAAACAAACAAAATTTTTTAATGACAACAATGCACATCAGACACATGGGTGCTACACCTTATTATCTGCTAGGAAAGATGTGATAAATTTGTAGACACCATGAGTGGTGACAGGACACCCACTGTAAGTGACTGCACAATTGTCTCCTTTTTTCCCTGCTGCAACAGCATCCATCAAAGTTGTTCCACTGAGGACATAATTCACCATTGAGTTGCTGAAATGTAAACAGGCTGATTAGACATTGTCATATAGTTGAGCATATGCTGCTTTGGCATGCTTATGACCATCAGTGTTATGTTTGGTCATTTTATCTCGTGTAGAGAAAAGGTGGCCTGCACAGCTGCACAGATATTGACTGTATAATGTGTTACTGTTCAGACACAAAGAATGGATTGCCATGATTATCAAATTTAACTTTTTTTTTTTTTGCCCAGTAAAGGTGATTGAAAATTCTGTTTGAGCAAATGATTTAGCCAGTGCCATCATACCTGGTGATTCCATCAATGATTTTCTCAACGCTGGTAGCCTTTCCACCATTATTCTTATCGGAAGCTGACCTCACATATGTACATACTGCCCTCTGGACACAACTGGTAGAATTGACATGGAAGTCAGAGAGGGCATCATCGACACGTGCCATTAGGGATGGGATGAGGGAACTTGCCTCACCACCCTCGACACCTGTATAGAAATAAGTATTGTTAACACTGTATTTGTGAGAGGATATCTAGGAAGGAAGGAAGACACTGACTTCTGCCATATCCAGTGAACCCATATGGTGATGTGTTGTACCCAGTGAGACCATGAATGAGCTTAGGAACAAAAAGAATGGCCAGCAGTGCTACAACAGCAGCCATTCCAATTCCACCATAGTTGTATTTGAAGATACTTCCAAGATCGTATCCACCACTAGAGCTGAAGCCACCATAACCACTATGGCTATCATAGCCTCCAGGGTGGCCAACATGAAGGCCATCAAATCCGCCCAGGCCACCAAAGAACTTCTTCACAGGCAGGGACAGAAAAGGGATGGTGAAAGCAAGGCCCACCTAGTAGAAGTAATAAAATATTAGATTATTGTGGGTTAAGGGTACTGTGTATTTTGAACAGACAGGAGAAGTAGCTAGTTGTCATCATAGTTGAACAGCACAAAACTACATTATGGTAAGCAATTTCTTGCTGCCTTACCAAGATTAATCATAATCTTATTCTTCCTTATAACAATGCATGGCTGTGACTGGATTAATTTTGGGGTGTAACTAGTATTGTCTATAGTGAAACAAGTATAATTTCTCATGTGATTTTGTAGCGTGTACAATTTAACTGACTGGATATTAATGCAGCACACATAAACAACGTCTGATTCTGATAGGAATATTTGCATAATATAAAAATAGCAATTGAAATTTTATATACAGTATAGTGCAACTTGAGGTGTAGTAGCTTTTGAAAACATCTCTGAACTTTGTGGCAAAGTATGTGTTGCTCCCCAACAACCTTTGATAACCAATTTCAATAATAATTAAAACTTGACAGGTTACGTACAGATTCTGGCAATTATTAACAATTGACAAGTGTGCTTATACCTGGAGGTCAGGTTCGTGTCCGTAGTTGGCGACAGTGACCAGGTTTCTCTGCTGCTTGATGTCCTCTGCCAGGTCTCCCTTAGCTTTTACCTGGAATATGGTGGAAGCACTCTTGTCCAGGCGGGACTTGTCCAGCTGGCTAGTCTTCTTTGAATGGGTATCGCCTCCGCTCTCCTGAGCCATCTGATCTCCAGGGAACGGGTAGTAGACTCCGTAGTCATAATGGGCCGAAGTAGCAGATTTCTGAGCAGTTACACTGTATGGAAATAGCGTACGTGTAAGCCATTTGCGGGAAACACACACATCGTTCTGGCTGACCTGACAGGTGGATGCTGGCTCCCCAGGACCATTTCGAATCCGACAATGACCAACGCGGTCCACACTTGTGCACGCACTTCCTTCATTGTTGTACTGGTGCTACTTTCTTGAAATGTCACAATTCCTTGGTATTCTGGGAGGAGATGTGTCCAGCTCCGAAGACAGAGGTGAAGTGGGCGTGTGAAGGAATATAGGTGTCTTTTATACGTCGTTCTTACGACCTGGTTGTTTTGTCTCGGTTTTCACCTTCTTGGACTCTTCTAGCCCATCCTTCCACCCCACCCCCTTCCCACTCCACCTGTCCCACCGCCATCATTTTTTCCGGGTCGTGAGTTTTGCAGGCCGTATCTGTCTCATATCCCATCTCTTGGTGGCCAGGGACTTTTTTTTTTTTTGTTTGGGAGAAACTTGTCGCAATTAAAAGTGAAAAGGGTGAGCTTTTTGTGTTCATAACTGGCTGAAACGATTGCTCTATGTGTAGCAAACGGTGTCTTTCATACGTAACACTGAAGGGAGTGCCGGTAACAGAACAAGGATGGGATTTGAAGAGAGAGCGAAAAAATATATGCCTTTGAATCGACGAATTGCTCAAGTAGGCTACACCAATTTACAGAAATTAATTTGAGGCCTTGAAAATATACCTACTATAGGAGGGCATGAGCGTATCTGTCACACTGGACATGAAAATGTGTAGAAATATTTGTTTACAGTAGTGTCCCATAGGGAAATTAGATAGATTTTTTAATGCTCTTCTTGAAAAAGTTTATATACAGGAATTGCTTATTTGTCGATTTCATTTTATTTTTTTATTTGTGTGGGTTTTTTTTGGCGTGTGTATTTTTCCCTCACGGCTGGCAATTTAAAATGGCCAAATGTATGCAGTAGATTTCTTTGAGTTGGTTTCATAGGTAGTACATTGTAAGAGAAACGTTACTCATTTTCAACAAAAAGGGACGTAAAATTACTGTATCTTTGCAGGCTGGAGGTTTGCGCGTATTGGTGACTGACCAATCGTAATATTACCAGCGCCGGATTTCCCATTAGGCACAGTAGACACTGCCCTAGGGGCGGCCGAGAGTTGCAATAAATATTTCACAAATACAATAATAGGAAATAAAGGCGAGATCACAAAGAAAGCCACATTTTTGAGCGCTTGATTTACGACTATACAGGCAGAAAAGGTAATTGCCGAGGGGCGGGCCAGGGCGGCCGTAACTTACAGTATAATTATTATTTTTAATTGAAGGAGAGAACACAAGAAAAAAATGGCATTTTTAAGCGTCATGCGAGGGGGGCGGGAATCCGGCGCTGAATATATTACACATTACTGACGTAACATTCCGATATGTTGGCCATCCGATTATGAAGCATAACGATTTAAAGTCCTAATTTATTAAGAGACAATTGTGCAGGTAAGTTTTTATTACCATGGAAAAACCCTGAATGGGAACTGTAACTCCGGAGTGAAAATTTTCCAGCAAGGTTACCCATATGAATAGCCATTGTCTTGACAGACTTATGTTACCGTAAAAGTAAATCACGTGACGATCCAGCAACACATCTGGAGCGTGCTTTTGCGTGAAAAAAAAATGAAGAAAGGTGTTCTACATAGTAGGGGAAATTGTCTTACCCGCAGCACAGTTACTATACTCTCATATACACCACCGAGAATTTGCATTTTCTCATAGACGCAAGTGTGCGTTGCTTTTTATTTTTTTTTCTGCATAATTATATTTACATGACCATACAGCTATAATCAGTCATTCTTTATAGTCACAAGTATTGCTATATAAATATATCGGATGATTATTGTCCCTATTGTACTGAAGTTTCCAGTGGTGAACCACTTGACCAGCTTTACTTGTCCTCTTCGACGACGACAATTGGCTCTAGAAAGAAAAGGGCTAGTTAAAGTCTAGTAATTGCAGGTCAGGGAATATACGGCAGCTTCTGTCCCCCAGATAGATAAACCATCTTTCCCCAAGAGCGGAGCCTGTAAACAATAATCAACGCAACAGTTGTGGCGACAAATTCTGTCGTCGACGAGAACCTATCCTTTGTATTACAAAAATAATAGAGAAGTAGGCGTGGAATTGGAGACTCGCTGATTCGAGTCTATCCGAACTTTTCATCGCCATTTTTGTGTTTGCGCTTCAGTCGGTAGGAAAATCCACCAACGGTACATAACAGTAACAGGATAGAAAACAAGCCTTATCACACTCGCTCATATTTTTCAAAGATGTAAAACACGCAGACGTGGTACCAAACGGGATCCCCTGTTCTCACTTTGGGTATATACAACAATGTTTAACTGAGCGAAAATATTGAAATGGTCTCAAAATGGGGCGGATAGAACGGAATGTTCGTGCGAAGAGCAATTAAGTGCCAGCAGGCGTAGTTAGTTGGACACGCTTCTAATTGGGTCAGTTGTCACATGCGAAAGTTGGGAGATATACTTCTCGCGTGTTGCTCTTCTTCATATCCAGAGCGCAAATGCAAAAGAGAGTACCCGGGAGGCGACAAGGACTCGATTTGCATCACTCACATCCCATTGCTGAGATAAGGACATTTTCTCCAGAAATGCGAATCGTTGATGGACATGGGCCGAAAGTAGATTAACTTGCCTTTCAAGGTGTCTACCAAGTGTAGGTGTCCGAGGGCAGATGCTAGCTGGGCTGGGGTATGTCCCAACTTGCTCGGAATGTCCACGTTGGCTTTGCAGGTTCTCAGGTACCGGATGCACTCGTCCTTGTTGGCCTCAACTGCCTAGTATGGCGAAGGAAATTACGGGTACCAAATGTGTACGCTATATTGAAAAAAATCATGAGCAGAATTATGGAGCCTCCAGTGTCGTCGTGCAATTTTTTTTTCTTATTATTTTTCAGCATCAATGCCTATTTTCCCCAGTCAAGATTTTGCTGTACAGTACATTAGGCGAGTTAATGGGACTTTTATATTAATATTAGTTTTTTTCAAGCATTGTAAGGGTTTCGTTGAGGGTGTCCTATTATTACGATTTCGATCAAATTTGAGTAGAGGTGACCATAGCCCAAATAAGTTGTCTTCAGCAGATATTTCGCTATTTGGTGCAATGGCTAATTTATTAGCCAGGAGAATATTCAAATAACCAGAAGGCCAGATGACACTTCGAGTCCAATATTATCGCACGAGAAAAGTACTTTATGAGCAAGAAATATCCGCTGAATGTGCAATAACAGACTAATGACTGAGGCGAATCGTCGAACTTCATCTCAGTGCTGAAGTAGGCTTATTAAGGTCACCTATTTACAGTATTTGTATTTTTAAAAACCGTTTTTGCCAATCGTATCCTGGCGCTATGCAACCATCAACGCTCTACTGTATCGACGTCTTTAATTGGTTAAGTGGTAATAGTTGTAAAGCGCCAAGGTATGTGTGGCTTAAATTTTTTCACAGATAGTACAGTAGGCTACGCCTCACGACCTCAGCTAATGGGTCGAAATGGGACAAAAAAAAATGCACATGTGCCCGTTTTACGTGTTTCTTAAGGACAACCGGTTTTAAAATACCACGCGAGGTAAACAAATTCCGGAAAATTCACGTGTTCTAAAACACAAACCTTCTGCTATTTAAAGGGCGAAAGGTCGTACCCACGAGAACGGGGCTTTACACAAGTCCATTATAGTGTTTTTTTTAATTTAAAAAAAAAAAACATAGTAAAGGGTTCTATTGTAGGGTTCCTGCCAAGTTTTTTTAAGCAAAAAAAAAGGTTCCGCGGCAACAAAAATTCCGCTGAGGATCACAGTCCTAAATAAATTAATATGCATAGAGGGTGGGATAGAGTGAAACCATTGCAGAATATGAAGTTGCAAGGAAGTTGTCATGTAGCCTTTGTAGAATAAATATTGTGGCTTTATATTAAAATAATTCCCTTCCACCGCACCAAGGTTATGAGGGGTGGGAAGTAGAATAAATCTAACAATAATAATAACATACTAGCATAATATTCTACTCTTAGGATCACTGCGAAGTACATTAACATGCACAGTTTTTTCCATTCTGGAAATCAGGCCATCAACGTCTGGTTCCATTCGTGACAGGGTAAGCTTTCCTCCCATTTTCGAGTAAAATATACAATGAACAATTACCGGTATCGCATAAAAGGAGTGAGTCGTTCATGATGGACTTTTGTATAACTTCATGCATAATAAGTTATGCAGAAGTATTATCTTTTAAAATTAGTATGCGTATAGTTTACCATGGTACACTACTGTACGTTTAATGGTAATACCGTATACAATATTATATTACGCACATTGTGAACACGCTCTCACCCCACCAAGGTTGTAAGGGGTGGGAAGTAGAAGGAATAGAATAAAATAAATACAATTAGACCAATTTTGCAGTGTTCTAATTAAATAGCTGCTACAATTTTTCGCACTTATTACTGTAGTTCTGTGAATAGCAAAAATTTTAACTGCTAATATTTGGACTACTGAAAAGTATTACTTGTACTTCCTACCCTCAGTTTCAGTAAATTAGAGATTAACACATCGGAACGACCCGACTTGGAGCTATTGAAATATACGACCATTTCGACGACAAAAGTATGGCTCTCTTGTCAGGACAGACATCCTATCAATGGTCAACGAGGATGGTTTTCACTCAACCTACAGTAATATTCTAGATTTTGGTTCCCCCTATAGAGGTTTATCTGTTGTCAGTAACTGCAGAACAGCTTAGTTCCAATTTTGATAACTTTAGAGCATTTGGAATTCAGTTGGCACCCTGTATAATATTAATCGGCTTCTATTTCCATTTAAATGTAGGCAGAAGTATTGGCTTACACTATATCATAACGGCCTCTCTAATCCAGCTTGGTTAGCTGTGGTTGAAATGCTGCGATCTGCATCATTTTCTGATTTATTTTCCCAGGAATATTGTTAGAACGTCTTCTTAAGTACAAAATAATATACACCTGTGTCCACGTGATTCGTATTAAGTTATTTGGTCCTTTGTTTTTTAAATTTTTAGTTTATTTGTTTTATCACGACAAAAGCTATCCTTGAAATGATTCCCGTATTTCCAGGGCTGCTTTGAAAATTACGAGTGCTCCCAGTACACACGCATGCAAATAATTGCCTCTACTAAAAATCCATACCCTAATATTATATTGCATTTGACAAATCAACCCCACACATACGGATCGATCTAAGTCATAAATAGGCCCTTATATCAGGAATATTTTGCATGTGATAAATCAAACGTCAAGTTCCTCACTAAACTCGATCTATATTGACCAAAAGAGCCAAAAATCGGCAAAATTTGTAGTGGCAATTAATATCTATTTTGCCACATAGTCACCACTCCCTAGCATATCGGTGCGATTCGAATCGATTTCACCCACTTATCGAGGTTCTACTACTAAACTGTACTCACTGCATCACTGCCTCCGTCCTTTACCCTATAATGTGGCACCTTTCTCACATGGAAAGGTCCTTCTCCTAATTTTGCAAAATCTTTGCTGCATACCAGTAATGGCTAATGTAAAAACTTCTGAGTCTTAACTCTGCTAAAAATGTGCTGCGTGGCTTCTCTTGAGGTGTTAGGACTCTGACTACTTGGCAAGATAGAAAGTTCGTTCACCGCAGTGGTGTGACAAGTAAAGTCCAGGTGTTGGTGACTAGGTGGAAAACTAGTGCTCAACTATATTTAGAGAAAAAGGGAATTTTTGATGCATTGGGTCGATACAACCTGAATAATACAGTAAGATCGTTCCTTAGCTCTGTTCTTATTACGGTTAGGAAATATTAATATCGTGCCCAAAAAATACTCGGGGGAGCAACAGAACAAAAAAGAGATGTGATCATGTAAGGCGCCATTACTTTGGCGATCTGACCTACGGCTCGAGCAAATAATATTATTTTTGAATAAAAATGTAAACATATATTTTTCTGTATCAGCCAGAATAGTGGTAAACGAATAAAATTTACAATATTGGTGGGGGTTAATTAAATTAATTACATCGGCCAATAAGGTGGTAGTTTACATATTTTAAGATTACATACAAAAAAAATCATTTGAAACATTAATGATCATATTCACACATAACCTTGTGCAACACATTGCTAGTGGGATATATTCCACCACCAATAGTTCCACAGCGACTGAAATAATTTATGTTCTATTGTTGAATAATATTATACAGTATATATGCATTCATTTCCTCCTTGTAACTTTTAAGTGTCATAGGTTTTACTATGCTTTGGTGTCGCTGATTATGCAAATGCAGAATATCGTGCACATTATAATTGTGTGGCATAACCTTTTTAGAAACACCCAATGGTGTCAATTATTTACAACAAAACGGACAGGCCAACCACATCGACTCTTATTGAAGGTGCATCATGTATTTGTTATAGTACCTAAGAGAATAATAATTATGACATTATCTCGTTACACTTGCTAACTCTTTGCTGAAAAATAATCGACACGATCATCAGATCACCGGTCATCCATTGATTAGATTACATTGCTGATACAGCTTATGGTGACACACAGCTTCATACAGTTTTTTATGTTTCCTCGACTGGTTGATTCTTAATGTCAAAGTCGCGTCTTTTTTATCAGGTTTTGCCACATGTTCTTGGGTCGTTATTTCGCCGATGGCCTTGTCCGGACAATAATGATTTTTCGACTGTCCTTTATGCAGAATTGAGTTGCAACCTTGTTCGTAACACCGGCTTTTTATATTATCGTGGACAGTTTTCGAGGACAGGACATGTATAAGCACTATTTTATACTCTAGGACACAGAAGTGATATTTTAATATACAGTATACCGGTATAACGTATAACATTAATGATCGATACGGAGCAGTTATAAATTATTTCAGATCATGTCTGTGTACAAACCTCTATTTATTAGGGCCTATACCGTTACGTTGACGCGAATAAAAAAATTATAAGGGCTCACATAGTGTGAAATAAACTCCCACGACACCGAAATGAAAAACATAATTTTCTCATAATCTTTGCGTGATATTACATAAACTGTAGACGGACTTTAAGTTTATTTTTTTAATCAGCGTGGAAAGAGCTATAAAATGACATAAAATTACTATACGTTTTGATATTATAGGCAGATTTGTGTTTTGTAAGTATACAGTATGATACCGTATATTCGCATCTTCAAGTGACTAAATACTGGTAATATTTTTAAGGTTTATAACTTTGAATCGTTGACAACATACTGCACAATGCATTCATATCGACACATACAGCCAAAGTATTGCTTAATGTGATACTGTACAGCCCTTCTGAAAGACTGAATGCTCCGGAATGCTCCCATAGCTGCACCCGTCATGAACTATCAAAACCATCTTATTCTTACCACATGAAGTGGTGTCCTCCCAGTCTCATCCGCCACATTGAAGGAAACACCCGCCTTGTGATAAGACTTCAAGCGATCAATATTGCCTGTCGCCACACAGCTGACGAACAAGAATAATTAGTTCTGAAAGTTCATCTGCCAAGTATTGCATAATCATATCCTACCTATTGACCAAAGACGCCAGCTCAGGCGGATCTAATGTCAAATGTGCCCCACAGTTCCTAAGCAGAGTGATGACGTCCAGCCTATCACACTCGATTGCGTCCATCAAAGGCGTGTTGCCTCGCCTGTAATAACATCATAAATGGTATTTAATCGACTTTTTTAAAAAAAACACACATACACGTGCAAGCGATCAATCTGACCTGTCCTTGGCGTGTACAGAAGCGCCGTTGAGTAGAAGATACTCCACAATTTCAGCATTGCCCTCACGACTAGCCACGTGCAACGGGGTGCGACCATCGTAGTCGCCGGAAGACAGGTCAGCACCCTACAAACGAAGCATTACATAACTCAATAAAAGTCAGTTGGCTTAGGCACTTACGTATTCTTTGATTGCTTCTAGTAGTTGAATATCGGATTTGATTACTGCGGCGCATAGCATAGCTGGAGCTAGTAGATCACGGAGGTAGTCAACCTCTTCTGAAGTGGAGACCTGGAGAGATTGAGCCACGGCCTTCAGGAGTTCTAGTTCATGAAGACGCATTCGTCTGATGATGGTTAGTTCTCCTCGTAGATTTGCTTGCATCATCTGGCAGAAAGGTGGATTAAGGAGGGTAGGCTGCTGGATTATTTTCTTACCTTCCGCTTAGTGTCAATGTCCCATTCGTCTTTGGCCAACACATAGCTGAGTTTGGTTAGGGCAGCTTCAGGAGTCATGTCTGATCCTGGAATGACCCCTGCTTCCACCAGGGCCATTCCGGTTTCATACTCGGTCATGACGGCACCTTGGCTGCATTGAGTGCAATTGACGATTATGATGCCGCTATTGGACGCGTTCTTCAATTCGTCCATTATGTCACTTCGATTTGAAGGAACATTACCGGCTCCGTACGTCTGGAGGATCACTCCTTGAATGGGAGGTTGCAGGAAGGCCCTCACCTGCATTCGAGGTCAAGAATCATATTCACATATTTCTTGTGTACATCAAAAAACTTACGGTCTGATAAGTGATGCTGGGGAAAATGCGAAGAAGTCCGACGTTCCTATTGAGCTTACCATGGACCCTGAATTTCTCAATGGTAGTCGGACGGAAAATTCCTTTATAATCAACTGCAAAAGACGTTTGCGATATAATCTAGGACTTTTTCGGAAATTTTTGACACCGAATATACTGTACTGTACCTTGGATCTGGATACCCAGCGAAACAAGCGGAGGACAGTTAGGAGAATCAAAAGCAGGGAGGTTACCAGTGGAAACCTTAGTGGTCCTGTTGCCCCTGTACAGCCTGTGTGCGAAGAACACGCATACTTCGGGAATGCAATAATTTCCTGCCAAGATCAGGGCTCCCAGAAGATTATCTCGGCCGTCGCTGCGACATTCGAAGAGTGGTATCTGAGACCCTGTGATTATAACACTCTTTCCCAGGTTTTCCAGCATGAAGGAAAGTGCGGAGGCTGTGTAAGCCAGAGTGTCTGTGCCGTGCAGGACCACAAAACCGTCGAATAACTCATAGGCCTCCTGAAATATTTAATTTGGTTACAATGCACCCACATTATAAAGTAATGCCTGACCTTCAAGTCGTTGGCAATTCTGATCCAATCATCCATGGTCATATTGCTGGAGTCCAGTAGAGGCTCGTATTCAAATATGGTGTATACCACACGACGCTTCTCCCTGACATCCCTGTTCAACAAAATAATTCTTCAGTTTCGAGACCCCTATTCAAAGTAAAAAAAATGGTACTTACGGAAGTACCAAAGGTGCTTCAATTGTGGTGGGAAAGTGCTGCTTTGCGTAAAGTTCATCATGCAGGTTTGACTGGTTACGGATATTTGCTTCCAAGGCTTTTGGCGTCGGTTGCAAGGCTGTAAGAAATGTCATATGCATTGATTGTATTCTCTTGGCTCTAATATTACCATCCGGAGCTTTAAATATCGATCTCGTTTTCCCGGATTATCAAGACTCTTTATTGTGCAGTATATTCAATTGGAAAATTTTATTTTCGTACTATACCTCCTTTCTGATTGCGGGTCATGCCGATTGTACCTCCAGTGTAGAGAACCAATACCCTGCTCTCATGATGTTTCATAGGGGTTTGGTACTTATCCAAGCTGCTGTTTCGGCGGAGGACACGAGGAACGCTGCTAGGATCGATGGGGTTTGCGTCTTTCGTTCTGGATGAAAAAGTACTACGTGAATAAAGATTCCAAGAACCTATTTCGATTGCAGTTTGCCCGTAAATTACACTGTTCTGCAAAAAAAAAAAAACACTCACTTTCGCTCTTTTGAAAACATTTATGTGCTTTTTATGGATTTTGGGGTTCTGAATCCGAATACGGCAACAGATTTGCTCTATCACGTACAATTTTCGAGATATATCGTTTTAAAACTTTGGACGGTTTGGGAGATACGACACTTATCTCCGTCGTATCTCCCAAAATCTGAGTTTTCTCAAAAGCTGTACGTGATAGAGCCATTCTGACTTCCGATCTGGATTCACCACACCTTAATCTATATAGTACACCTGCTTTTATCCAAGAGATAATTTTGCTGCAGAACATGCTGTTGAGGTCACAATATATTCTTGGGCATGTGGCTGATCAAGTGACCAATGAAATGGTATAAAATTTTATTTTTACATTTTAGAGGAAACCTAATTCCATTGGCGCATTTTCATGGTGTTTCCCTTTCTTTTGATATATATGTTCATTGGGTTTGACCACTTCCACTAACCGAAAGAAATTCTCCAAAAAAGGCCTCATTTTCGGCCATTTCCAGATGTTTGCGATTTTCTCCCTCATCATAGTATTGAGCAATATGGCGGATTTTTTATATGCAGCATTAAGGAATAGTTGAGTACATCTGGGATTATTTTCACCAAGATCCGAGGCGGTCTAACAACATTTAGGCCCACTTGATTCGGAAAGACCCCTAGTAAACTGTCCAAAGTTTTAAAACGATATATCTCAAAAATTGTACGCGATAGAGCAAATCTGTTGACGGATTCGGATTCAGCACCCCAACATCCATAAAAAGCACATAAAAGTTTTCAAAAGAGCGAAAGTGAGTGTTTTTTTTTTGCAGAACAGTGTTACCTTACATATTGTTGACAACAAGAAGTGATAATGTTTTCAGCACCAAAATATTTTGCTCAGGAACTTCATTAAATAATTTAATTCCACCACCAATCGTTTAGTTAACTGTTAAAATGTTATTAACATTTAGATTGATTTTACAGGTAACGACTGCCTGACACCTGTATGACTCAGAATCGTGTTCAAATTCCTGCTGCTATTATTCATAATACGTAATTATGCATAGGACAATATTTAATGAATTGAGAAAACTCTAGTGATTCCAAGCTTATAAGGCAGCGCTAATCCACTGCCGGCTGTGGGTAAACACTGCCTTATCAGAAAGAATATTGCAAGCACAATATTTTTATGGCATGAAGATAGACCTAATGGAGACCAATTCTTTATCACATTAACCTACAACAAGGATCGAGGCAGATATGCCTGTAACATTAATTAAAATCCCATTGAAATTAATTTTATTTGCATTTATTATGGGAAAAATTCGGATTAATAATGATAAATTCATTGGCAAATAAATCAACGACTTGCATCCGATTGATCGAATCGTTGGTAAGAGATAGATGATAGCACAATACAAAAATTCGTAACTTACCCATTGACATCAACTTCTGGTACATTGACTGGATTAGTGAACATGCACTTGCACATCTTGGTTTGATGGTCACAGTTTTCCATGTCGCAGGTCCACACTGGTCCACTGTAGGAGAAATGCTATATAGAAACACCTTGAAGAGCAGAGCTGCACATGGAAGATCGATTTGTAACAGTTGACGGTGAAGCTGCGGAACATACCGGAGTACATGTTGCCAAGAGAAACCACTTCGTTGCAGCGCCATCGCTACACACCTTTCTCGTTCCTACAGTATATATAGGGTCTGGTTGTGCTCATGAATTAAAATCCTTGTCATCAACTTATCATATAGGCACATGCATTGACACGAGGACCCGGATTCTCACGTCATTATGTTGCCTCCTTCTCTTTTTATCTCTTTGCATTGCATCACGGGCACATTTGTCATACGAGTAGGTCATTATCAAAACCAGCTTCAAAGATGTCACAAAAATGAGTTGACCAATTGGATATCCCTATTTCCCATAATATGGGACAAATTCAAAATTGGTATAGGTACCTCCCACTGGGGGGACGTGGGTCGTAAAAGCACTGAATTTGAATATTCGTGTTTTTATGAGAGTTTCATTATAAAACAGACAGCCCGGTTTTGATAATGACCTGCTCATTTATTGGCAATTTTCCCGTGCATTTGTTTATCAGCCAAGGTGATAACATTTGACACGAGTAGTTGAACTCGCTTGACCTCGACCTTATCATTTTCTTAACGTTTTCCTTATTGAGCATCAAAGATCAATGTCGTTGTGCTAGTTAAGGCTCATTTTCCTATTCGCAGCCGCTCACGGAGAACAAAAGGGATGTTGCGTACCAGAAAACTGGAAATGACTAATTACTGTGATTGCAGATGGCGTCTATGATACTACAAGTACTTTTTGTAGCTAAGTTTTGTAGGCAGTGAGTTGTCTACTGCAGCAGTTCAATGCCTGGTCGATAACTCTTGGGCACGAGTGATTTCAATACTCGTGGCCTCTGAAAACCTTTGGCTTTAAGCGGAACAGTAGCGCATACGATAAATAATGAACAAAAATTTAAACTCACATTGCTAGTGAAATTCTCGTAGTAATTTAATTTAGTCGGCATTAATAAAAATCCCACAGGTGTGTTACTCCTGCATATTACTAAAATAATTATCATTGCACGTAACACAATGTGACCTGTTACACAACACCCTACATTGTGTGGATGATGACCGGAATGATATTTTGTAAAGACTTACATGCACTATCTTCTAATCCGTACTGAGGGCGTCAGACATCAAACTTGAATTATGCTCCTGCTTTTGCAAACTATTTCAGGTGAATCTTCATTGTAATATGACATGTTCACAGCATAATATCGAGGAAGACTGGTGCAGTGGATAAGACTATCGTTTCAGGTACATAAAATTAGTCCTTTGCTAGGATTCCATTTCTGCACCGCATCGAGTGCCGGCGCAACATTCGCGTATGAATTACCACAGAAACGGGTGAAGGATTTATAAACAAATATCTGCCGACCTATAGAACAACAAAGATAGGTTATCCAGGATGACAATATTTTGTTCCGCAACTATTATGACCCGGTGCTAGATAAGTGCAGGCGGGATGACTTAAAAATAACAATTTCATATACGGTATATTCAGATATTCGCAGATATTGGCAAAAACAAAACTGTATTTCCAACACTGCCATATTTCCCCAGAAACGCATGCTAATTTTGGTTCATCAAACTGCAACGAAAACCAAATTGTCGCTAGCACTGGGTCTGCAGTTCCGGGTTCGATTTCCAGGACAGACTCTCCTGGCCAAGGACTCGTGGTTTACCTTGGTCAACTCCAGCGAATTCCGGAACCGTCTCCAAAAATAGGCCACAGCATTTCTCTCGCATCATGCACCCTAACTTCCACTCCCTCACACCAACAAAATAGAAAAAAAAGACTCACCCTAATATCAACACTAAAATTATGATTCAACAATACACGCAACGAGCTTAGCACCATAACACCTCCAAATTCAACAAGTGTCATGGAGTCACGATTCCACTTTTCCCTAACCTTGCGAACCAGATCTGACATGCTAGTCTTTACCGTTATAATAAGCACTCATTCCTGTACAACAAGAAAGGTACTCTATTACTCCCACCTGTACAAAATGGGAATTGGCAAGCGCCCTTATATAGGGCAGGTGCACCCAGAGTCTATAGATAGAGTGGCGGAAAAGACCTGACCTATATCTCTGCCAGAAGTTTCGGATGCACCTCCATAGGTCCGTGTCTCGACCAGATTGTGCCATGATAATGCCCTCTGGAAAAGGTGTGTTCCACTGGTCATAGTTGATTGGAACAGACACCGGCACCTGGAGAAAGTGCTGGTCGCAGCTAAGGTCTGAAGTATGTTGGTCCATCATCTTCAGAGGAGCGACTGAGCTACTGGGTAGACTAGCTGTGACAAAAGCATCGCACGACACCAATAGACCTCCTTCCTGCTTCTCCTTCACCCCATTCCGATTTAATTACAGCCCCCCCCTCCTCCTCCCCACTCTTTCTCACACTATGGTGAGGGTCACCTTCCTCTCTTAGGATAATGGACACCAACGAATGTCGGGAGCAACTCGGATTTCAACATTTACTGCATGTGCGTCGCTCATTAGCTGATAAACGGGAACTCCTTCCAGCAGATTTTCTGCAGCATGTGTTTTTCGAAGGCCAACATTCTGATAACATGGACGACTTAGTTACCTGATAAATGACGCATGTTGATTTTTAATGGTAAGACAGCAATACTAAAAACAGAGAGGATGATAAGTATACTGTATATAAATAATTCCAACTGGGATTGATGACCCAACTTTAGAAGGGCAATGTTTGTTCACAACAATTACACCATAATGATGATAATGATGGTATTATACGTGGGATGTCTGCCCCTTTGAAATAAGATACCTGGAAACAATCCATGATCAGAAATAGTGCTGTTTCCAGGCTCCGTTGATACTCATTTGTATTATATAAAAATAATATCTGATGAAATACTTGCACGATAACTTATACTTAATGGGTGTCACATTACTTCAGTATCATTAGTGTCCTTGTGTACATTTCGCGACAATGAGATATCATTCCTTATTTTTTTTATGATGCGTCAGAATTATTTGCATTGCGTCCAGATCTTTCTTGCTGTCAGTAGTCAGGAATTTATGTACGCAAATATGTATACTGCACCCCATCTGGCACGAACAAGTACTGTACATAATGTAAATGTTACTCATACAGAAGAACAATCGCAGCATTAGCAGTAGTGTGTCTCGGAGTAAATCAAATTATACGCATACGCACAAGAAATTCGCATTATCTGATCCATGTAGAGACATATGACCTATCTGGAAATTAAGGTGGTGCCATTGGGAGTGGTCCGAATAAACCAATAGGCTGTAACTACCACACGTGTGTGTTACTAACGTCACTGGGTGTGCTGGAAGGATGATTTTACGTGTTTGCATTTTTTATTTCCTCCTTATAGGGGTGCAGGGTGGGGGGCAAGTCCCGATATTTGCCTAGCAAGGTCAAGGGTGCACAACAACTTGCGGGGAATTACATTCTATTCCAATTCTGGACACTAGCACCCATTTTCATGCGTCTGGTTTCACGAAGGTTAGGCAGATTGACTTGGACGCCTCTCAAATATTTGCCCTCGCGTTGCACACTGCAGTCTCAAGTACCGGTACGAGCAATGATCATGAAGGTAGAAACTATGCACCAGACTGCACGAGACACATTATTTTGCTAAATGAACATAATGATCTGAAACGTCGCTGCATTCAACTTCAACAAGAACGTAAACATTGTGTCAATGTGAACAAACTCTCACATTGTCAGTTTGACAGGACACTCCGGAACATCATAATGGTAAAATCCCGGATTCCTGTAAGATTTACTATTCATTTATTTAATCCAGTGGTTGATTTGCTACCCGGCATATGAACGAGTTTCTTTAGGACAATGTGAACGGATTCTGTTGCTTGGTGCCAACAGAATTATCCAGGCATGATGTCCTGTGATCAGCCGTCAGGATTGGCAATACTGTGCCGAGAAACCAAGATTAGTATTAATAGTGGACTGGGTCAGGTTTCCTTGGTGTGTAAATGATCCCATACAGTACGTTGATATCATGTAGCCATTTCCGGCATCTGCAGGTCCAATCTACTCATTCCCACTAGTAGGGAATAATTCCCATGCTCTTCCTCTCACTCGAGATATCTTTCATCATACAGTAATTGGTTGAAAATATTGTGTAAGGTTTTTATCCAACTTTTGCATAATGCTGTAACTATTCTATTTAAAAAAGCAGTGTGATTAATGTGGTATGATAGAACTGTTGCATGCTTGTAGCTTCAAGAGTAGGCTACTGGTATAATTGAATCGGTCATTTGGAAAAGGGGTCATCTCCAGCGCATTTCCAGAGGATATGACCCCTTTTCAAAATGACCGATTCAATTATTATCGGACTTGCCTTTCTAATAACTCACTATAGTACCCTACATGAAAAATTTGTCAATCCCAAGCCTTGCGGCTGTTGTGCTCTGACAGCTTTTAACCCCTTCGCTACCAGCAGGTAGGCCCGAACCACATAGATTTTGTCTTACGCGTACTCCGAAGATACGCACAAGATATTTGACAAATAATAACAGTTATAATTATTATACTTACCCAATAAGGGAAAACACTGTGAATGTGTCTGGAACAATTTTACTCGTCTATAGAAGTCCCTAAATTAATTTCCAAAACAGGACATAAAAACTCGAAATTAGAGTACTGCCGACCAACTGTTAGGCTGATTGAATTATGAAATGCGTGACAATATGCGGAACAACAACCTTGAGAACCATGCCAGACAAATTTGCTGAGATCGTCGTATTTTGCGATCTATGTGGTTCGGACCTATCTGGTAGTTGAAGGGGTTAAACATTGTGCTCTTGATGATGTGGAGACACCCATGACTGTTATGATCCGAAGAACCAGACTTTCAATAGCCGAAATTGCTCACCATTCGAAAAACAAGTTATAAACAAATGCCTGCTAGGAAACGTGCGACTTTTAAAAATTCGCAGCGACACTTCAGGTGCCCTACAACAACATTTCAGCTACTGTGAAATTATTGTTATATATCTTCTTGGTATTCTTGTTATTAGTGCCTATTATTGTTCAACACCCCACATAAAAAAGAAGCAAATATTTTAAAAAGGAACAACTAAGAGAGTGACATCTGGGCATATTGACGTACGTATATACATGGTTGGCGTTAATAGCCGCAATTTAAAATGTCACACGAGATTCTTTGCACAGTATCTCCATATAGCTTAGGAGTTCTACTTCACAGCCTTCACTGCTTTATGATATTGCTATCTGTGCTACTGTACTACAACCTGCAAGATGTATGTAGGAGTTCCTGATTAAATTGCGCAACTTCAGAGTTCAGACCAGTCTATTTCCGTCAGTAGGAGGTAGGCAAGTGAGTACCAACCATTATGACGACCCAGTTTTCCGCTGAACTGACATGCTCCCCACCACCCTTTCTGATGCCCATATCCCGTCAAGGCTGAAATAGGCAGCTCTAAAGTGATTACGCTCATTTTTCACAGGAGGAAGTAATGGTCCCGTATACTTTATTTGAATTACAAAATCTTACAATGAATGTATATTTAGAGTAATAATGCTTAATAATCCCTTTGCGGTGGCAGTGTATTACAAGATATTTGGTTAGTTGCGTATAAAATATTCCTCCGTGGCATTAGAGCATGCAGAACGCTCTCTAAGAAACCGTCAATAGACACGACACAACTTCCCCCGATTAATCGACTCCGACCAAGGTTTGCATGCAAGAACACCGTGTCCAACAGTCGTTTGATTTGCCCGCCCACCCCGCTGCTTATCGTTGAAGACGTGGCAACACCGCACCCAACATGGCCGAATGTGGGTTTTCGTCTGCTGGTGGTCATTGAGTAGCCTGTTTGGAATGGTCCGGATGCAGTGAATGAACCGGGTGACCTTTCCCCACTCTCTGTGGCTCCTCTATGGCTGGGTGTAGTTGACGGCTGTTTAGCGATGTGTACCGGCGTGGAGGCTGCCTCGGGGCTGTTAACGACCACGGGCGGACCTGGGAACTCACGCGGTATGGCATGAGAGCAACACATGGATGGGCGTAACAACCCGGAAGTGCGAGTGTTCGATGACATTGGTGCTGCAGGAGTCTTGAGTAATTAACGTTTGTTGAATGATGACGCGCAAATTATTGGATGGACTAAATGCCAGTTGTATTGTTACTGTATGGAGATGAGGTAGAGGGAAGCCGCAGAGTGATGGACTGATTGACTAACTTGCGACTACAAAAAGGTGCGTTATACAAGTGCGGGTTATATTTTTGTTGCGTTGTGCTGCCTGGATAGGAATGGCATGTTGCCGTGGATTAATTAAAGTGTTGCGGTTATTTTTGGGGTTGGCAGGGATAAACCTATTCATATCTGATATCAGGGATGATAAAATGAAAGCTTCCTTCTTCGTGCTGTTCGTAAAGAAGAGGACAAAGGGTAACAACGGAGTTGTTTTAAATAATTATTAAGGGACAGTATGTTGTATAAAGTCTAATTTGGCGTGTGATCAAATTAGACTGAAAGGGAAATGGCAGATATTGCTTTTGGAAGTGTCTGGCTGAATTGTGTGAATTATGTTGCACAGGTGTTGCAGGTCAGTGCCACCTTTTTGTTAGAATATTTATTGCTCACTTTAACATATGGCTGTTGCACGGAAGCAGTTTGGTGGAGTGGATAAGTTGTTCGACTGCTAATCGGGACTTCGACAAGCCGTTCGTCGAATTAGTGAGAAAGTGAAAATGAGAGAGCTTGCTTTACCAAGCATACTTGGGAAGGGTCTCCTGGACCAAAAGAGGCACAGATCAGTCGGTCAAAGGTCAAGGTGATGTTGGTTGTGTTTTTGGATTGGAAAGTCATTTTTCTTTATGAATTTGGACCATTTTGTCAGATTGGCAGACAAACAGTACCAGAATGTGTTAGTGCGTTTGAGGGATGATGTGCGCAGGAAAGGCCTCAATTGTGGGAAAGCCAGACTTGGATATTGCGCCACGGCATTGCACCGGCTCAGACATCGCTCCTCGTCATCAGTTATCTGGCAAAACATCTGACATCCATTGTGCCAATCTACCCTATTCTCCTGACTTTGCCCCAGCAGACGTTTTGCTATATTCAAAACTTAGGCCGGGTAGCACCAGCTTCCATAAAATTTATCCGGCCGAAAAAGAGCCAGGATAGTACGTTATTCATTGTTGACAACAATGAGTAACAAACTATCCTGGCTCCAATTTGAAATGACGTCATTTCCAAACCATAGAGGCGATTCAGGACAATGCGACAAGAGCACTGTGCGCCATCACAGAAAGTGCGTTCCAGGAAGCATTCCAACAATGGAAGAAAAAATTGAAAACTATCTATTGCCAGTAGAGGGAACTACTTTGAAGGGGACAGTGCTTAAAATGTTGCAAATTGAGCAATCGAGTCTGTATAGGAAAAGTTCGTTTGGTTTTTGAACAGCCCTCGTATATCACGTGTTGCAGAATAGAGTTCACATTCACATAAGTGTAAATGTGGCTGATGTTCATATCCCCTCAGGCTTGTTGCCTCACCTTAACTTAGAACTGGGCTATCATTTTATATGGGCCAATATTCGGTATAGGATCAAATTGAGTATGGTAATGAAAGTCGTTGTTTTCCAACCATAATGTATTTCTTGCATTCTCTGACTAGGTGTATTGACACACTGTAATAGAGCAACATTTCGTCACAAATTTTACAAGATAATAATTTTTGTGTCATAACTAATGACGGATTTAAAATATTTTTGCATGTTAAAACTGACTTTTTATTAGACAAATGTTATAAGCAGGGCAATTCCACGCGTTACGTACAGACAATCGGAAGCTGTGTTGAGGTGTTTAGGAGTCCACCGCGGCTAGGTACTTGCCGTAATAGATTAACTGTTATGAAAATCAGATGCAGCGCAGAAATGTGAAGGTGAGGGACATCATGGAAATTTCATTCGATGGCCATCCACGCGTGTGCGATTGTCTGAAATCTCGTTACGTACCATCCGTCATTGGACACCAGTTTCTGGGGTATATGCAACTAGGGGGAAACTCTGCGATGTTTGACAGCACAGGTTTCGAAGCTCAAGTGCATGTGGGGCAGTAGGGTGCGAGGAACCTCATCATGCCATTAGATTGGGAGAATTCTCATTTTGAACGTGAAAACATTTGAAATATCCACCCGTTACGTACCACCCGGCATCGTTACGTACAACCTACTGCGATTTAGGGGTCGTCCAAATACCACGTGACCGATTTTTTGCCACTTTTTGACCCCCCCTTCCCCCAGTGACCGACCGTGGTATCCATTGGAACCCCCCTCCCCCCTTTTCACGTGTTTTTTAAATATGTTAATGTTATCAGAAAAAACGCGATCGAAATTGATAGCTCCTCAACTAAACTGTTTAAGCACGTAAAAAACATGTCTCCCCATGTTTTCGGGGTCGCTGATTTCGAATTTTAGGTTATTTTTAACCCATGTGCATCTGCAAAAGCTCCCATATGTGCCAATTCACTGTGTTCGGAGATACCACGCGAATTTTCGCCGACTC
>KZ538489.1:0-17044 GCA_000934665.2 Catajapyx aquilonaris | reverse complement strand
TCTCAAGTGCCTAAGGGCAGCTGGGGGAGGTAAATTCGGCTCTGGATTCTGCACATTTTGGGTGGGGGTATAAAAATAGCGCCCTAGGTGAAAGTCACTGGACAATTGGTTTCGCTCTCGATTCATACACAAGAGAAAGCTGAAGTGTCAGAGACCTACCGAAGCAGTGGTGGCAGAGGGGATATATGGTATCCGACTGCTAATCGGGAGGTCCTGGATTCGAACCCGGGTGCCGGCAACTATAACTGTGGTTTTCTGTGGTTTCCCACGGTTCTCCAGGAGAATTCCGGAGTTGCTTCCTAAACTAATAGGCCACAGCCACCTCCTTCCTTTCCTATCCTATCCCAAAAAGCGCAGTAAAAACGAAACGAAGAGTTCCAGTCCAAAAAAAAAAAATCCCCCATAAAGAGCCGCCGGCTGATAACGGGGTATGAATTATTATTATTATTATTAAGTGTTGGGGACCTACAAACCTGAGTTGCATCTTGAGAGAGCCATGTACAGTGCTGGCCATATATCGAGGCAACCGCCAGCGACATTTTTCCGAAGCGGCAGAAGAAGGAATCGAAGATAAGCATGCTACAAGCCGGGCGAGCAAGATTCCTTCTTCTGCTGCTTTGGAAAAGTGTTGCTGGTGGTTGCCTCGATATATGGCCAGCACTGTACCGCCTCATATGCTATGCACGAGAAGGTGATGTCATCCTATTGCGACATTTACGCAGTTTTTTAAAGGCGGCTTCCACCTTGCGCAAAATCCAAGAGAATTCTATATGATTGCCCAGTCCCTCTGATGAATTATGAAAACATGAAATGTCCCTTAAAATTTTTTTAAATGTCTAGTTTAAACGGAGGTAATGTGTCATGGTGGAAGTGAGGGCAGATTTTCACAACCAGTGACTGACATATGACATTCATCGCTCAGATCACTGGCTAGTGGAGTGTATGGTCAGGAGATGTCACGTGTGAGCAAATGGTGCAGCGATATAATAATAATAATAATAATTATAATAATAATAATAATAATAATAATAATAATAATAATAATAATAATAATAATAATAATAATAATTCATACCCCGTTATCAGCCATTTTTCGGCTCTTTAGGGGGGAAGTTTGTTTTGCCTGGAACTCTTTGCTTTTCATTTTACTGTGCTCTTTGGGATAGGATAGGGACGGAAGGAAGCGACTGTGGCCTA
Organism: Catajapyx aquilonaris; assembly: GCA_000934665.2. NCBI lineage: Eukaryota > Metazoa > Arthropoda > Diplura > Dicellurata > Japygidae > Catajapyx > Catajapyx aquilonaris. The sequence goes on along the minus strand of KZ538489.1, from coordinate 15,847 downwards.
TTAATTACGGAAGCAACTCCGGAATTTTCCTGGAAGGACCGGGGGAAACCACAGAAAACCACGGTCAGAGTTGCCGGCCCCGGGATTTGATCCCAGGACCTCCCGATTAGCAGTCTGGCTCCTTAACCCCTACACCAACCTGCTTCGGTTGTGCAGCGATATGGTGCCAGCAATTTCAGAATAAGCTCGCGAGTGTAAAGGAAAACCAGAGACCCGAACTACCGGCCACAGCAATTACCGACAATGTTCTCAATTGTCCTAACATCTTTATCGGTCCATGTGATCACACTGTCTGTCTGGCATGACTTTTCCTGGCGGAATGTGGGCGGGCACGCTCAGCTTGCCACTTGGTCTCATCCGACAGCTGCCACGCAGAAGGTGCGTACCCATCCTATAAAATAGAAGAAGGAGCAACATATCTGCTCATGCTCGTCATTACCCTGTCCGTTACATGGCATTGAAACTGTAGCATATCGTGAAACTTATTTTCCAACTAGCCCTCGTAATAGCAGCCCCTAGAACATTTTCCGTGGGAACGGCCCAAGTGGAGAGAGCCAATCTCGCCATACCACCATCAGTTTCTAGTATTTTTATACTTTTTCTTCATTCTCCGTGCAGGGAAGCAAGGAAGTGGGGTAAGGATAGGGATTTTTGGGGAGGGTACACAGGTGCAAGTGCAATGTCAGAAATGGGTCATGTGCAGTCCCCCAGCAGGCTAGGTTGCCAAGACGCCTTCTTAAGCGTGGGCCAGAGACCCACTGACGCAGGCGGAAGGGAACTCCCAAGCGGGGATTGAACCCGGGACCTTCCTCACAGCAAGCCGAGACGTTACCATCTCGGCACCATGCCTTCCCCCTATTCAATGTATATATCTCATACATCTACCTGTCCATATCATAACCTCCTGACACCTGGTGTCGACATATGTCGACATATGTCGACATCAGCTAAAAAAAAAAATTGCGCCAACTAGTGATGCCAACAGAACTGTAATCTGTTGGTATCCCATGATTACAATCTGGCCTCAACAGGTGTAGCCACCTAGTGTCGAATATCTGACTTTGGCTGTGGAAATTAAATCACCTATGAAAATGGCGGATTCCGCTGCTGAAGCTAGGCGCTCATCGGGGAGGTGAAGTGGCGAAGCGGTAACGCTCGCGCCCACGGATATTAAGGTCCCGGGTTTGATCCCCACCCGGGTTTCCCACCTTTATCCGTGCAGAGTTGGGCCATCTCTGGCTTCATTTCGGGTGGCAATTTCCGATAGACTAAGCCACCCGGGGGAGTTCACAAAATGACCGTTAGAGACATTGCACTTGCACTTTGCACATCCCCTCCTACCTACCCTGGAGTAATTAAATAAGATCTTCTTATATGGCTCCAATTTCCAATGGTGGTAATCCACCCCCCTAAAGGATATGGTAAATCCCAATGGGGTAATTTTTTTTAAAAAAAAGAAAGCTAGGCGCTCATCTGATAAGTGAGATTTTTTAACTCATATTTAGAGTGTGAAATTTCGCAATGCAGTGAATGTCCTGGGATTCACAAGGAATGTGTATTAGGAAATACGAAAAGATGTGTCTGTGACAATCTTTGTTGCTGGTAGAGAACTGGTCATTTTCTTTTCTTCCTGAGACCAAATGCCCCTTTAAATAAATGGATATCCGAAATTATTATTTTTAGCTGAATGGGCTGTGGCTTTTCTTTAAGTGCCTGTACCTGTACAGTGTACACCCATAAGGAAGTGTGCTTTGCATTATACAGTTCAGTTTTAAAATCTAGAATAGTGAGGTACCATGCTAGGGGGTAAGAAGGGAAGGAGCAAGCCCCATGCCTGGAGTGGTGGCATTCAAAAATAATTTCATTTATCTTTAATATTGTCTTCTGAGAGGAATTGCTACCACAAACAAACAACAACAACAACATCACGACATTTCCCTATGAGGGGTAGTCAGCTATGAAGGGAGATGCAAGTTAACCCAACATATGAACTAAATTAAAACTTTTGAAAATAAAACTATAAACTACCCGTCCCACACCCCACCCCTGCCCATTTCAGACGACAGACACTGAATATTAAATTTAAATATTACACTATGCAATACGTTACTTCGCCAAATCAAGCCCCCTCGCCACCAGCCACTACTCCGGATGCCCTGGCCACGCCGACGTGTATGGCACCACCCTTGCACCTCATCGACCTCGCCGGAGCAAAGGAAGCCTTATCCTCAGACCTATTCACCTATTTACCCATTAATTAACCTACGCCATTTACACCTATCCAAACAAACAACCCTAGCCTCAGCCACACGTTCATGTGTCAATAGGACCATGAACTCCACAAATGAATTTTAAAAAACATTGTTTTGAGGATAGAGCACTATGTTAGTGATCCATTAAGTGGCATTTAAATTTTCAGCTTTCATCCGTTCTGCTTTTGTAGCAGCAATTGGGTCCTAATGTTCTCATTGGTTGTTTGTCACTATTTTTGTCGATATTTTAAAACTAAAAAAAATTTCTCGTTTCTTATTGGGAAAATGTTCAGAAAATGCAATAGGAACTGACATTGCGTTAAAAATTCTTCTCGGGTCTCAGGAGGATATAGCTATGGGTATTTCCTTATAATGGTAAGAAATGACACTTAATTTTACAAGAAAACTTCAGGCACCGGAGAGCCAGAGGGTGGATTCACAAACGGGTGCAATAATGCATCCTGCAAGTCAAATTTGCATGATGTATTTTGGTGAACATATTATTACAACTCACTTGCACATGCATTTCAAATAATGCAACTGAAGCCAGAAAGGGATGCAACCTACTAGCACATGATGGATGCCCATCAAAAATGACAGTAGAGTAGACAGTATTCCTCGAATGTTCAGGAGGGATCCAATTCCACTTGTCATACTCACCCAATGGAGAAACGCAGCCAACTTTTGAACAGCACAGGAATGCAACTGTCTTGCACCTCCTCCCAAACATGTGCAATGGCTGATGCAACTCTGAGCTGGTCATGAGCCACTGCCCACCTTTGGGAATTGTGGTGAATGCAAGTTGTGACTGACTTGCATTGCACACCTTGTTCTCTGTTGCTTGGGAATCCACCCTCAGAAGTTATATCTGCATAATGGAAAGTCTTATGCCTGGTTGCACCAACAAAATTACCGGTCCGATAGCTCCTAATGGACAGATAGGTAGACCTTTTAACATGTGCTATCGGTCCGTTAGGAGCTATCAGACCGGTAATTTTGTTGGTGCAACCAGGCATTAAAATCAAGTCTGAAAATAATGTCATGTTCGCTGGTGCATTACACAGCAATATACTGTAGTGTACCTTGTGTATCAGAACTGAGCTATTACACTGGTCAACAAAAAAAAAAGAAAATCCGCTGCATGAGATTTTTCAACTGATTCTAAGTATTTTTTCAACTCTGATTTCAAATCTGAAATCGGTTTTCCTCTCCAAGCTCTAGTTTTCATGCAATTTGAAACTTGTGATTATCGCAATAAAGGACACCCCTTGCAATTTACATTAGGGTCAGCGTGAGAATTAGGCTTAACTATCATCTATCATCCATCATAACCTTAGCCCTTTCATGTCAAATGTGTTAAATGTGCCAAACCAACCTTGCTATATATATATATAGAGCTTCGTGGGGAGACGGAGTGACGCCGCGGTAACGTGCCCACGGATGTTAAGGTCCCGGGTTCGATCCCAACCCGGGGACACCCCCTTCATCTCGTGCAGAGGTCGGTCACCTCTGGCTTCGTCTCGGGTGGTATTTCCTACAGACTAAACCACCCGGGGGAGCTCACTAAAAATGGCCACACGTCAGATGCACTGCACTTGCACATCCCCTCCTGTCATCCTGCCCGTGGGCCCGGGCGCTTCGTTCAAGGCTCCAAATGTACGAATTGAAAATAAAGGTCCGTGCAAAACACCTTCTGGGTGAGCACTACCCCCACAATTATTATTATTATTATTATTATTATAGAGCTTCGTGCCATCTTCCCAAAAGGGCCACTTTTGGCTTTACGCGGGCATAGGTACAGCATAGGCAAAGGTATGAACCACAGTTCTAAATCTGGAGCTTACAGAGAAAAACTAACAACAGATTTGGATTCAGCACCTTCGAATTAGGTAAGAACAAGATCTGGCATCAATGCCACAAAAAATTTGTTGGCCGGTGTTATTAATATCTCGTGCATCAATGTGGGATTCCTGTGCCTGAGTGTACCTGCTACCGTATTACCTATCATAAAACGGCATGCCGGTATAAAATGAGGTCGACCAGCATGCCGGTATAATCCCAGGGGTGGCCGGCATGCCGCAATAACCATGGTAGATTGTGATCCATGCCCATTTTTTTAAAATGCTTCTGGTACCATACTAAAAGAATGTTACAATGAAAATGGGTGAGTGTACAGGCTGTGAGAATATGTCAGTTCTGTTGCACAGTGCATATAAAAAATATAGAGTGTGTGACCAATCCCATCATCAGCCTGCTTTGACAGGGGAACCCTCTGCTCCAACCTACTGTTTAAATAGAGATTATTGCCAGCCACTGAAATTGAAACCAATATATGGAACGGGTACCCTATTAGGAAAATGTGCCTTATTTTCGATAGCCTTTACGTGAATTTCGATTTTCAGGCAAAATAATGTCAAGTTTGGAAAGGATAATGTAACTTATGTGAAAACCTTGCCTTATACCAGCATGCCAATATAGCCACCAGGTCATACATTTCTAAATACTGGTCGACCACAACTACACCGGCATGCGGCTTTATGAGAGGTAATATCGTAAGTACTAACAAGAGAACGCTCAAGGTCGGACACCTCGGATTTGGTTGAAACTTGCTTGAGGGGTCATTCATGTGCAATAGACACAGTGGTGAAAGGTTTAGCTGGCAACGTCCAGCTGTTTCCGAGATATGAGCGACAGAAACATCCGAATTTTGGCCGCACGCATTTGCCGGGAGCCACTCTGCCAGCTCCAAATCCCTTCTACCTTGATTCCCCCCACCCCCTTAACCCCTTTTTTTCTATCCCATACACCATCCCCCACTCCCCCACCGACATTTTCGTTTTCCATTGTTTCTTTGCTCCGGTATTTATATTATGAGACCATCAAGCTGCTTTCTTTCGCTTCTGGGAACTGCGAATAAAGAGCTTCTATACCTAAAATTGTGTAATGGGAACCTATTCAGCCTTACCAAAAGTATCACATGTAGGAGAGATTATAAAATGTCATACAAATTTTGATAAGGCTCAATAGGTTCCCATTACACAATTTTAGGTATAGAAGCTCTTTATTCGCAGTTGACAGAAGCGAAAGAAAGCAGCTTGATGGTCTCATAATAAATACCGGAGCAAAGAAACTATGGGAAACGAAAATGTTGGTGGGGGAGTGGGGGATGGTGGTGTGGGATCAAAAAAAGGGGGTAAAGGGGACGAGGGGAATCAAGGTAGAAGGGATTTGAAGCTGGCAGAGCGGCTTCCGGCAAATGCGTGCGGCAATAATTCGAATGTTTCTGTCGCTCATATCTCGAAAACGGCTGGACATTGCCAGCTAAAACTTTCACCACTGCGTCTATCGCACATGAATGACCCCTCAAGCGAGTTTCAACCAAATCGGAGGTGTCCGACCATGACCGTTCCCTTGTAAGTGCAGAAGAACTGAAGGTACACTCCCCTCCATTTCCCTCACACACCTCCCTTCTCTTTTAGCCAGCAGCCAGTATGACTTATGGGCATACATGACATTTCCATTGATATGGACCTGAGCTCAATATTATGAAAGGCATGGTATTAAATAATAAATAAGAATAACTGAGTGATGCTTTTGACCTTGTCAGTGTAGGTCTAGTACAAGCATTTCTTATTGTTATGTCACAAAGTTCTGTTGAAACTGGAATGGGAGGGGAAATGTTCCAGAGGGAGGGCACTTCTGGGTAGTTTTCAAGCATTCGGACCATTGGAAATGCCCAACCTTTCCTCTTGGCTCTGGTTTTGATGCCCAGGTGCATAAATACTAGATTACCATATCATCCCATAAAGACATAGTATTAATGATGAGGGGTATTTATTACACCCAAAAATAATCATGCCTCACCTTGAGTTTCAAGTTAAGCTGCACTATTCCAACTCGGTCTGCCATACCAACATGTTCCACATCCTTACTGGTAGCGTGATGAAAATCATGGTTCAGAGCCAAATGATGGTGGACAAGCATTCTAATTGCCAATCGGGATGTGAGGGTGCGGTCCAGAAAAGTTTTTATCACTTCAGGAGATGGCAGGTGGCGGCGGATAGAACGAAATCCTTCAGCAAGTGACTCTGGAATGCTTCGGTGTTCCTCCAGAAGCTCAGTCAAAACTGAAGAGAAGCTGGACTCATCCTCAAGTGATTGTACTGGAGCAATCGAGTTGAGAATTCGAAAGGCACGTAGGTACATTTCATGTACAGACAAAATATGAGAATTGCAGCCAACAATGAATGGCAGCGTACGAAAGGCAGCGATGCGGTGTGCAATACGAACTGGTAGTTCCTTTTGCAGATACTGGGCACTTCTCTGAAGACAGAAATACAGCAAAAATTAGAATAATAATGTTAGCACCCCAGAAAAAATAACACTTTTGTATGCAATCTAATACAGGCAGGGTTGTGAACCGAACCGAACCCTTGCTCCGTGAACCCAATAACATTGGAGCCACTCCGGAGCAGTAGAGTCGAGTCAGAAGCGAGCATCGGAGCATGGTTCGGGTTCGGGCCGGTTCCGGAGGAGAGTGGAGCCAAGGTCGGAGCAGGTCCGGAGTTTGGTTGGGAGCTTGCCAGTTTGGTCCGGCGTTTGGTTCGGGCCAACGCCTCTGGAGTTGAACCAGGTTCCGGAGGGAGGTTCAGAGCTTGGTTAGGTCCAACATACCAATGCAACAGGGGGGAAAGGCAGAAAAACTGCTGGATTTACTCCAGCGTATGCGTCATGTTTTCATGGTGGCAGAATGACATTTCCAAGCACCTGCGATACAGGGTGTACCGCAAATGTCCCATTTTTATGTAATACGCATTTTTGTATGTTACAATATGATAATTATTGTGACATCCAAAAAATGTGTATGACATATTGTAACCTACAAAAATGCATATCACTTGAAAATGTGACATCCAAAAAATGGGTATGAGATATTTTGAGATACAAAAAATGTGCATGACATATTTTTTTCACTACAACAGTTATTTAATGAAGTACAGTAAAATTTCAATATCAAGCTTTTCAAGGGACTGATTCAAAGTAGTGTTATAAGTGAGAATTCTTTGTGTGCAGGAAATGCTCCATATGGGGTGATCCAGAGTCCGGAAAGAAGGGTGTTAAAAGCAGAAAGGTGTTATATGTGGGACTATTACGAGGTGTGATCGAAAAGTTCCGGGATTTTGGATATACCGTGCAAACCAGTGGAGGTACAAACTTGTGACGCTAGGGGGCGCCGCTGGGTGCACCTTTCAGCTATTAGTCTGAAAAATATTGTCTTCATAGGTGCACATGTATCCGAGTTTCGGCAGTTATCTTGACAACATGTTCTCGTGTTTCTGAGATTTTTCGAAATGGCTGATTTTAAGATTTTTTTATTATTATTTTGCTTTCAGCTCAACAAAACTTCGGATGCAACCCACCGAATGCTGAACAAGGCTTTTGATGAGCAAGGTGTAAGACAAGCAATAACATATGAGTGGCTTAACAGCTTCAAAGGTGGCGCGCCAAGTTCGCAGCAAAATTGCTTTTTTTTTTTTAAAACGTTACCCCGTGATAGGGCCATAGGCCCTGTTAGGGGGGTGGAATACCACCATCCTTCAATTTTTCTGTATTTTTTTTTTCCTTCTTCTGCCTCCAGTGCAAGGATGAAAGGATATGGAGTAAGGATGGGGATTTCTGGGGAAGGGACACAGGTGTAAGTGCAATGTCTAGAAAGGGGTCATGTACAGTCCCCCAGGAGGCTAGGTTGCCAAGACGCCTACTAGGTGCAGGTCAGAGACCCACTGACATAGGCAGAAGGAAACTCCCGTTCGCAGCAGAATCATCTCAATGCTGATCATTTTCTTTGACATTTTAGGAATTGTGCATATGGAGTTTCTCCCTCCTGGTAAAACTGTCAACGGCAAGTCTTACTGTGATGGTTTGAGATGATTTAGGCTGAAATGGCCAGAGATGTGGAAGAACAGAGACTGGCTGCTGCACCATGACAATGCCGACTGCGCACACCTCATGCACAGTCAGGGACTTCCTGACAAAAAACAACATGACTACTGTTCCCCACCCTGTCTATTCGCTTGTCCTGGCCCCATGTGATTTCTACCTCTTCCCTAAAATGAAATTTTGGTAGAAAAGGAAGCATTTTGACTCCGCTAAAGAGATCTAAGCAAAATCGCAGCAGGTGCTGAACACGCTACGGTTGGCCAATTTTTTGGGGTGCTTCCAAAAATGGTAAATTCGCTGTGATCGTTGTATATATGTGCCCAAGGTGACTACTTTGAAGGTGGCTTGAAGGTGGGCAAGGTATTCCTCGTCTACCTCCTGCCCCGGATTATACCCCGCGACAGTACCGTCTCCGTAGGGCTCAAACTGGTACGGAAGCATCCCTTAGGCATCACTCGGCTGCGTTTGTTGGTCACTCGCGCCTGTGCTCACGCCTGTCTCTCTCTCTCCATCTGCCCTCCGTGCTGCCTTTTCATGGCCCTTGGCACCCAGGGCAGGTCCCACTCGGGTCGAAAACCCAACCACCTGGCTTGGCAGGCTTGCATGCGGCTTGTCTCTGGGAGCTGCCATCTTTTCACAGGACACGGGTTCCCTCAAGTGCCAAGGGTGGAAGCTTCGACCACTGCCGCGACGCTTCCACTTTTGCGGCTAGAGGGAACCCGTCTTCCTCACTGATTTTCAAAAAAATCAACTTTGGCTTGAAATTTTACGCTTATGGTGCATTTGCTACCAAAACGGACCGGATATTCAGAATCAGAGAGTCCTGCTTGATTTTTGAAGCCCAACATGTAAAATCACTGAACCCTTCTTTTAAAGTAAATGAACAAAATCCCAGAACTTTTCGACCACACCTCGTATATCGAGGTTTCACTGTAAATGATTTTGCAACACTGGGTACATCGGTTCAAATGGGGTAATACTATGGGAGGATATGATTTTGGACACATTAATGTCATTACTTCCAGTTTTAATGAACATTTTTGGTATCTCAAAAAATCAGTCACAATCTACCATTTCCTAAAATATAAAAAATAAATAATCTCACATTCTTAGCACATCTTGTTTTGACTTTTCAAGTGGAAAAATTGCAAAGTTTAGAATCTTAAGTGCAGATTTTCACAAAACCTGAATCTGTAGGACAAAATTTATCTGACATTATTACAAAAAAACTTCCACTAAAAATTGAGACAGAAGCACATGTGTTGCCAGCTTTTATTCGAGTGGTGACTTGCATTAGAGTTGCATAAGTGATTTGTATTATTGTAACTGAAATGCTTAATTTAAAAATTCTTCCAATAATGTTTTGGATACATACCAGAAGGTGACTTCCATCTGAGCTGCGTCCTGAATACATTATAGTGGCTGGAGTGAGACGTACTGAAGGCTTTGCTGCAGCAGCATCAATGCCTGTGACGTTGCAGTATGATGACACAATTCTAATGCGTTCACGTGCAATGGCATCTGGATCAGTTGAGGTCAGATGTGGAATGGAGGTTGAAGTAGTTGAAGCCCTCCGCCACCAAATGATGGTAGCCTGGCCAATACGCATTGTAATACCTCTGCAAAGTAAACAAAATATTACTCTGTGGCTGGAATTAATACCCAAATTCCCATGTTAATTGATAGGTGGTTGGCCATGATTAATGTATGGTCATAATGACATGGATAAGATGAAGAAACAGGAAATGACAAAGAATATTGAAACCTACAAGCAGCAGATTCAGTTGATTATTACGTGTGTATTTGTAATGGCCATTTCTAAATTGAAATTTTTTCTTAACCCTGGAACCGTGACGTGCCTGAAAGTTATGGTAGGCCTAACAGTCCATATTTTTATTTTTATTAATTTTTATATAATACTTTTCAATGTATTGACTCTATGCAATCATTCTTTGAACAATGCCTAAAATGATCGATTGATAGCTAATTGAAAATAAACATGCACTCCTGTTACAGTAAAACTTCTATAAGTTGAATCTCCATGGGACTGGGAAAAAACTTCCGAGTTACAGAAGATTCGAGTTAGAGAAGTTCGGAATTTTTTAAGCACATTACTCTATAAGGAAGCCTACCGTTATATCCAGGGACGAAAGGTGTTCAAAACTTAAAAATAACTGTCACTATCCCACAATGTTCCTCGTTGTTTTGTTGTTAAAAAAATCTCCATTATGGACATTTGCCTTCTCTTAAATTCAAGGTTTCAATTGTCACAATCGAGTCAAACACTTCTTTGGTTACGTCTGGTAGAAGGAGATCATGAAATTGAGCCTTTCTGTACATGCGGCCTACTCTCAACCCTTCGGCAGGGAAATTAAAACATTTTCCGTGCTCGCCAACATGAACTTCGACTTAGGGAGACTGAAAATGCATTGATATTCCATTGTAAGGCCCTGCCTGCACTTCGAGTTATGAAGAACTTCGAGTTATAGAAACGAGTTAGGAAAGTTTATTTCCTATTCTTTTACATTGTGACCAACCAAGCTCATCATTTTCTTCGACTTATAGAGAACTTCAACTTAGGGAAGTTCGACTTATGGAAGTTTTACTGTATACACCTTTAAAAAATGGCAACAGTTTATTGTAATTATCATTTTCATGCATTTTAATTCCTTTGGGGTTCTAAAAGAGCCCAGGTCATGGTTCCAGGGTTAACACTCATTCACAAAATTAATGCCTACATAGTCTGTAATTTGGGCGAGATCAGGTCTGCCCATCTCGGAAACAGTTAAGACATCATCTAACCCAGAAGAAAATCTACTTTGATGTGCATAAAAACACCCGCATGACAAGTGCTTCCCCAAGTTATGGAAAAATTGTCGTGCTTCTTATAAACATGGGTTACCACCTGTTAAATGTTAATTAAAACTAATCCACTACTTTTAGAGCCATAAAGAACATTTGGGACATCTAATGAGGTGACACCCTGTATTACTATTTAAACTATATCAATGCAGAGTTTGGCTGGACCAGATGCAATGTAACATGCCACAGCATTTTTGGTATTTTCCTGTAAGGCTTAGCAAGTAATAATTTCCCCACTTGATTTTTAAAATGCATCTTCTTGTCAAAATTCAGATCAAAATTCCCAAACCCAACAACATCGCCTGTTGCATGTGCACGTGTTACGTCACAGCCTTCCTTCCTCCCCTTCACTTACCGGTACCTGTTGCACATTACCACACACAAAACGTAGACCCACACTACGTCCGTTTCACGCCATAGTACAGGGCCAGAACCCGCTGGATTCTCTCTTGCGGTACATGCAAATCAGATGTAAGTACGACTGGTGGATCCACGGTGCTCGAAGCTGTAGCCTTGCCAACGAGCTTTGCTCCTTGCTCGTTGCCCGCGCGCCACCAACGGTCATTTCCGGAACTACCCACGAGCAAGGCGCGGGACTGTTTGAACGTATGATTTAGTGTTGCACTAATGAGATTATAATGTGTGTTTTTTTTATTGTACCGGCGCCTGCCATACATAACTTGTGCGTCGATGTAACCCTCCGAGACTGGTCCCAATTATTTTGGATAAAGGATTCTCAACCAGTACTTCATATGGTAGCTTTAATTGCGGGCACATTACATCTGTTGTGACGTGGCTTGCTATTAAAACGTCATATCCATTAATGGTTCGATTTAAGTGTATGTACAGTACTGGGAAGCAATTATTTGCCACTAATCAGATTAATTATTATGAGTACCAACTTTAGAACAATAACTTCAAGGAGCTGTGCAAAATGTTACAGAGTGTATGTGGATATTTCTTGAAATATGAATAATTTTTCTTAACATGTTGAGGGAGGAGGTGAGGCCTGGAATGAACAGGGATTCAGCCTGTGATCTTGGGTAGGTCCATTGGTCATGCAAATAGATGCTGCTAGGATTCAGGGCAATATTTTACTATTACACCAATAAAGAAGATAAAAATCAATTGGCACTTTCACTGATGTTGGCTGCTGCAATTACAGTGTATCCATTTGGAAGATCTGCTGTGAATAATATTGCTAGTTTTTCACTGAATTTAAGAGAATAAGGTCAGGGCTTCTCGGATGCAGTTTGTATTTAAATATATTCCAAGAGCATGTAAACATCTGTGTTCCCCATTCCATTGAGATAGGTGTTTAATTATTTCTAGAGTCTTTAATAGTTATGGTGAGGTACTGGTATATATATTTTTTAATGCAGACTTCTCTCTTGGATTTAAAAAAAGTTGCTAATCACCAGACACTGATGGTGAAACTCATAATTTCTATACAATGATCATGTGTTATTATGATGCCAGTTTGTAAAATGTAGTAAAATGCATTTGATTGTTATACACTGTTCCTGGCTTGGTGCATGACCGCCGCTGAAAGGCGTGTATGTACTGGCTAAAAGGAGGTTCTTCCCCTTCAATAATAAATACACGGTGGTATCCTCTCATATCCGGACCAGGTAGAGGCAGGCAACCGGCTTTGTCGACATATGGAGCAGGTTTTGTTCACAAGAATGGTAATAGCTTGCTCATAATAGAGTAAGTGTTAAGAAATAAGTGGTTACCCTAGACTTGGCGCATTTAATTGTGTTACAGTTGACACCGGATATAACAGCCTCGGCTATAAGAGACACTTGGTTATAGCAGACTGATTTCCGCGGTGCCTTGAAGTAAGTTTATTTTATATCAGGAGTCTACTCGTATTATTATTGTCATTATTATCATTATTATTAATATTAATAAAGTATGGGGCAAATGAATTATAAATATTGACGACACTACAGCATCAATGGCACTTGTATTTATTTGATTGAGAGAGTGACATTTTTCAATACTTTGGTGAAATTGATTGTAACTTTAGGCACTCAAAGGGAAATTTGCACAGAGAGTACACTGCCTGTTTTTGGCCATACCTGTAAGAAACACCATGTATGTACAGAGTAGGCTACCTGCTACGAATCAGTACCAATCAATTATTAAATAATGGCAACTCACTGCACAGATGAATTAGTCACACATTTTCACAAGTTACGGTCAGAGATGCTGTGCTGCAATCTCCTTTCTGGCCCACATTTAAAGGATGCCATGTACGGCAGCTCAATGGGGTTTTCACTGATACAGGGTCATCATGGACTGGGTTTTTCTATCCTAAGAAGTGCATTGATTTTTTTTTGCAATGAACTGCAGCACTTTTAATGGCAGTTCATGAAAACACTGGTCAGCGGGATAACTGATGGTGTCCCCTATAGACAACCTTTTATAGGCCTAGTCTACTGAATTCACTTGTGGTATGAAAATCTGAAACTTTTTCTGTAGCCCCTAGGTTGTCGGTGAAGGTGCATTTTATGCATTCATGTGACATTTTGTTATCAATCATGACGCTCTATAAACATATCAAACTGTAGTTCATTGTATTTTATTCAACATTATTCATCTCCATTATCATGTAATTATTTTTTAAACCTTCTAAAAAGAGGTGACTTTGGGTAGGCTCATTGGTCATATGAAATAATAGATGCTGCCAGGATGTATGACAGCTCTTCCCATGCAGTGTGTGGAGATTCCGAAAGCAGGCAGGTAAGCTCTCCTTTCAATTGAGATTGGCATTTAATAATTTCAAAAATCTTTAATAGTAATTGTGAGATATTTGCTTGCTAAAAATAAGTATGCTTAGAACCAAAAAGTTGCTAATCATAAGAGTCACTTATGATGAAACTCATTGTAAAATTAATGATGTGGTCATTTGATGCCAGTTTGTAAATAAGTGTATATTTGAGAGTTACACATGGGTTTATTTTCCTCTCTCCCCATCCAATATTTAGCTCCATTTAGTAATACCGCACAGTATATGGATTGTACCGTACAGTACAAGGACTAAGTAAGAGGAGCCCAAAAGTAAAAGCAGCAGTCGTAATAAGAAATTGTACAGGGGAGGAGAAAAACCTGTCATTTGGAAACTGTTCCAAATTGAAAGTAGCTGATATGGGGAGTCATGAGATGGCATTTTTTCTGCATTTTTAAATGCAAGTTTTGAAAATCATGGATTGGTACTTTAGCCACAAAGGAGGTCGGTTTGGATTTAGACTGGTTTTGCTTCGAATCCTCTGGATCTACCTGGTTTTTCAGTTGAAAAAAATGTATTTTTTTCCACATATATTATTTTTTAACAATAATTTGGAGACTCCTGAGACAGTCTCATGTATGTTTCATAGATACGAAAAAAACTAAAACCACATTTAACTTTATGAAAATATTTAAGGCATTAATTTTTGGAGCTGCTTGATATGCACGCACACTTGGATCTAGCTGCTTGATATATGCACACAAACTGGGATCTAGCTGCTTTTGCATGAAACAAACTAATTTCACGGCTTGGATTTAGCTGTTTTTGCTTAGGACACTCAGATTTATAGCCATTTAATACCCGTTCCTATGTGGCTGTGCTACACCATATTTTGGTACTAGGTCGTAGAGGACAACATGGAGAATCCAATACTACTTCAAACTCATTTTTTCCCACGCTCCAATATAGCTGATTTTGCTTGGGAGCTCCTTATCTTAATACCCACACTTTCTCTTGCTGCTCAGGCTGAAAAGTGTATGGAAATGTGCCCTAATTAATTTTAAAATGATTTTTTAAAAATCTGGGCACACTACTTTGAATTTCAGTTTTCCATATATTGATGGAATTGTAAGTGCTACCAAGGTGCTACCAGGCATGTAGAGGGATTATATTGAAATCAAGCAATAGAACAAGGGCCCATGTCCAGGGTGAAACAGGATAGACATGGGCCTGCTTATATTATAGGCAATTAAATGGTATTCTGCTGGGATTGAAAACTTTTGGGGAATAACATTGCTGTCCCATGATCCAAATGGTCTATTCCTATCAATCCTAGGCCCAAGGCGAAACCTATTGACGTACAGATGGTACAGTACGAACTATGAACACAGTTTATTCAACCACAGTACATCTCAACAGGGATGAATTGTGTTGGATCCATCAGCAACATCAGCAATTGGGGATCAGCCACCACCCTTGATCCCCAGGCTCTCTGCGATCAGTGCTCTTTCCATCACGTATTTCCCTTCCTTGTAACGCTGCTCCTCATTTCTGACAAATTCATAAAACCATCCCAACCTGGCAGCGCATCTCTTGCAGGCAATGTCTCGGACCCAGTGGCGTCCTGATATCATCTGACGTGCTTCCATCTTACTGGAAATGAGCTGCCATTATTAGTGTGTTTGAGCCCCAAGATGGCATATCCAGTATGATTATTGTAGTGTCTAGATAACCTTATAACACCCCACTTGCTACCTCATATACACAGCCCAGCTAAAGCCATTTACATTTTTGCAGTGTGTACAGTGCAACATACCCAAATGTGACGTTGACCACTTTGTTGAAGAGGTAGGCTGGTCCGGTAGCCCCAGTGAAATGAGCGCTGATGATCTGACTCTTGTTGCTCAGGTTGGCCTTGCAGGAGGCGCACGAGTACAGCACATCCCCACCCATGTGTTCCAAGAAAACGACGCCCATACTTCTGTCTCTCTCTGGCTACAAAATGCTGGAGCAATCGACAATGTAATCCGGATTAGAACGTCCCATGCAACAGAATGAT
>KZ538488.1:0-63978 GCA_000934665.2 Catajapyx aquilonaris | reverse complement strand
CCCCCCCGGAAATATGAAAAGTACATGTACAACCAGGGAGAGAGGAATATTTTTAGCCAATCTGGATGATTATCATATTAAAATTATGCTGTAAACAGTTCCCGTGATGGAGGCATAAAACCATTTGAAGCAAAATTATCATTTATTACATCACATACTCACAATCCAGCATATAGCACATTAAACTTTTCTTATTTATATTGTCCGTGGCATCCAAATTTCTCATATTAATTAAAATTACCACAAAGGTCATCTGGAATGAAAACAGCTTCGGTATTTCAATACAGTAGAACTAAATACTCTAGATAGCCTATATTTTCTCTCCAGAGCAATACAAGTTACTCATGGCCACCGGCAGCAATAAATAATCGCTGCGCACAACATTTGCTGTAGGATAGAAGACACAGTTGCGGATAAGTTTGACGCAAAGTCATTTTGTGTGACCTGGATTTTCGACGATTCTAGGTTCCAATCTATAAGCCTTTGGAATGAAATGAGCAAATTTTCTCTAGATATCAGGTGACGCGGAATTGACTTTTCAGCCCCCTCAGAGGGCAAAGTCGCGCACTCAGCCTGACTTTACATCTGGGACACTCCCGTCCCAAATGAAACCGGAAAACTAACGAAATGATAAGTTTCAGTCATAGGACTATAACCGGGGAAAAAAATCCATTTCGCAACAAAAACAACATCGCTGGAACGAACTCGGCCCATCTGGAGAGAAGAAGACGCGAACCAACGGCAAGGAAACTCACGTATCCGTACAGTTCAGTAGAACAGCGCAATTCAAACTGCAGTATTTGTCTAACTTTGTCGTTACTAATTCACTTACGAGCAATAGCCAACAATGGCAAATTCGTGCTCTCTCGTTTCCTTTCGACATGCCAGGCAAATGCAGTCAGAATATCCTATAAACCACAGCCGTCAGTTCATATATGAAACGTACACGTACCGGTACTAATGCAAGTCGATGACAACAATAATACTAGAGAGCTTACTGCCATCGATCCAAAAATAGCTAAGGTTTCCATCGCACGTAACTAAATTTTGATAATGTGATGTAGGCCCAAATTTTCACTTTCCAATTCCAACCAGCCGCACATATCCGACGTATATTCTGAGTGCACTCCGAAAAATAGACCAATAAAACGCACACTATTATTCATCTAACTGATCCGCATTCACAATCATCAAAATGCAGCGAAAACTATTCACTATATATTCCAACTAATCTCAATGCAGACTCCATCAGAGATTATTTCTAGCCCTGGAACGACCTGTGGCTGGAGGTTGTCTGATCCCCTAATGTGGGAACTAGCTAATGTAAGCATGTCCATCCGAGATCGTTCAGCACCAGTCCTAACTGGGCAGGTCCGGTAGAGACATCGAAACCTTGAAAGAGGGTGCTGTCCTTCTCACTATCAGGGCACATCACAAAGGACTCTGCGAATGTCGAGTGTCTAGTCCGACATTTTACTTTCAGATATGCCGTCGCGAATTTTGACGAGCCTGTACGGTGGTTGATGGCCACTTGCCCTTTAATTTCGTAATACACGACCTGAATTAAGTGTAATATTGGACGTTCGTATACTGTACCCCAGGGATTACCTTCTAATTAGATGCAGAATCCCTGGGTATCTGGCATTCGAGTGGTAAGATGCTGAATACCGAATGGAATCTATGTATTGGGAGTCTGTGGTATTCTTGGAATTATTTATAAAATAAATAAATACTTGAATGCATACTATAGAAATAAAAATTGCATTGTCTTAAATCCGTCGGAAAGGCAAGTTGTTCGTACACCTGCAACACAATGTACCGTAACTACAACTACAGTTGGGTTATATACTTATAGAACTAGTCATGATTTCGAAACGAAGCGGGTGCCTGGGCCGCGACCACTGCTCGTGACGCAAGTTATTCAATCCACATAATTAGGAATAGGAAATCTATAGATTTCCAATTCCTAATTATGCGGATAATACATTATCCGCTCCGGAGACGCAACAGGTCACATTGATTATCTTTTACGTCTCAGCATGAAATTACAGCCTTTCGAAAAATAACGTCGCAAAAGTTACGTTCGATTTCTGAGTCCACCTCATTTCGGCAGTTTACACCTTTCCCGTAATTTTAGCGCCAGGGCACAAACACAATTCCAAATATAGACACTCCACCTTGATATTTTTCCAGGTAGTGCGCACAATCTCACCATTAGGCGGAAAAAATAATTGTCACATCTTCTGTCAAGAAAACCAGTCCATATTATCAATCATATTTTCTTGCTGATGCTATAGTCAACCGTTCTCTCTGGGAAAGTGAAAGACAGACAACAAAAGTCCTTATAAGGTTATTGTTCCACATAAAGCTCGAAACCCCCCCTGAGTCGAATTATACGGCACCACTGTCCGCCTATGGCTACTTTGCATAACAGACGCACGCAGTTTATTTACCACGCCGCTCAAGCCTCTTCAATTGCGAAACAGGGATCTGGCATTACCAAATAAATGACATTTAAATAATGGCTTTACATAAATGCACGACTGCCTCGCGAAAAGCACTAAAGGAGAATTGACAAAATAATAAGTTTTATAAGCTTACCATAATGCTCAGATTCACTGCTGATGGGACACAATGTAGCAAAGACAGTGACATACAAAAATATTATAACGATTCTTCATAACGAATATACCTATACACATCTGAAGGGAAAATAATATGTTTGGCAATAGTAGTCCACAGGCTGATGTGACTACCCGATTAATTTTGGCCATTTTTCTTACGCGGAACTGACCTATAGTGATTCACTATGAAAGTTACCCATCGGAGAAGCACATCAACATCCTTTGTCGAAACTGAACTGCTGGCACTTTGTATTCTAAGGTTGTAATGTCACTCGGGTCATGAGATTGTCCGACCGGGGTCAAACGTTCTAATTCGAGGTCAAGTAAATGAGCAATCTCTTGTCACAGCGTGCAACACAATATGCTAAGTGCAGGTGAGGTATTTCAAGTCCTCATTTGCAGGGATGCTCAATAAGCACATGTGCTTGTGAAGTTACAACAATGCGTAGGCTATATAGAGAACACATTGAAATTTGTCATATGTTTTGGGCCAAATTGAGGAAAACGATGCCATCATGATTAGGAATATTACACAAAATTGGAGATTTTCTCTTGTGTTCACACTTACTTGGCCGGTACAACTCGTAATAAAACAAGGCTAAGACAAAAAAATCACAATAGCACGTGATAAATAACACTTCCGAAATAAGTGTACCCAGTCATTCTCTCTCTCTCTCTCTCTCTCTCTCTCTCTCTCTCTCTCTCTCTCTCTTGCAAAGTATCACTTTTCCCTAATTCACGCCAACAATTGGTCAATGAAACTTCCGCCACTATATCAGCGGAAACGGACCCCCAGACTCTTCTATCGTGCTTCTCGCAGACAAAAACTTGTGGCCGGGGACTCTACATAATGGTTTCAATCATGAATCAGAGTTCACAGTCACTATCAGCCGAACCATAGCCTGCATAATGTTAGCTTATATTAGCCCCATCAGTCTCCATTTGTTAGCTGCCTGCTAATAACTCAAGCTTCTTTTTCCACTCTCTTATTAAGTCGAAGGATGGACTTCTACTTCATGTTCCAAATAATATTCAGGAAATTATTCGTGATAATATTGTTATATGACTTAAGCGTATAATAAAATATTTACGAGCACACCCCAACATGTGTTCACCTTGCCACTTAGGAGGGGGGGGGGGGAATTCGTAACATCTGCCTTTTATTCGGAGGAGGTCATTGGTCAGTAGCCTTCTCTACATACCCTATAAGTGATGGCACATCATATAGGTGCATGGGCAGCTTTTTACTGTAAAGAATACCCCCCCCCCTCATACTGCACTGCAGCATTCGACTTTTTAATATTAAAAATGCATAGAAGAAGACTAACTGGAGAATGCATCCTTCTCAGAGCTACTAATTTTGGCTATTTATATCTCTAGAAATTTATTTTCAACAATTATCATTATCACTTACTTATTTGCACAGTCTAGGTGCACCTCTCTATTACTCTCATAATTTATCCCATTAAAACACTAAAATATACCTTAGGCAGTCACATTTCCACAGGATTGGAAAGTTCCCGACTTGGGGAAACCTAACCGCGGACCTAGCCGGAATGAGTAAGATGAGTCTAGTTTCAGTAGAGTTTCCCGAGTAATATATAATCTCGGAAACCTTTCCAATGATTTTCCAGGAAAGTGCCGAAGATTTTTTTAGCGTATGATGGAGGCACCCGTGCACATGCGGATTAGAGTTCGACGTCCAATGTTTAACTTTCTTCCTACCAGTTTATAAAAAAAGTTGAAATAGTTCGGTTTAAGGTTCGCCTGTCTCCTGATGAATCTCAGCAGGTTTCCGACCTATTTCCCGGAGTAAAAACAACGCTCACTACTCACTTTTAAGTGAACACAACTACAACCAGGGTCATCATTGTTTTGCTTCTCCTGCAGAGTGTGCAGACACAAAATCAGCAGGGCATTCATATCTCAGTGTATTTCAATTTTCTGATAGATGCAATATGGGAAGCAAAAAAAAATAATCACTTGTCCTACTTATTGAAACGCCCTACTATAAACAGACAATAATAATAATAATAATAATAATAATAATAATAATAATAATAATAATAATAATAATAATAATAATAATAATATGGGTCATTCCATGTCAGTTCACCGAGCCCTTGGGTTGTCAGATCATGACGAAAAACGGCACATCGGTTTAGGTACGTCCCACAAGTGCGGTTGTTCGATTGCATCTTGTTTTTAGGTCACAAGGCCCAAATATCCTTAGCTATAACGTCAATTTTCAAAATCAGCGGGGTTTAATTAGTCTAAAAAGGCTTGGTTTAAACTTGTTTCCAATTCTGCTTCCAACATGAACGATGTGAGATTTGGAGCCCGGTCTAATTTGGGCGCATACGGGTTCCTTCAATTGCAATTTTCTTCCTTAAATGGAAAATGACTACTTACATACTTTTCCTATGTTTAAGAGAAGGTCTGAGCTACAACATATTTAAAAATCGGGTTTTTAAGTTTATATGAACTTCTTTTTTTAAATTGCAAAACTTTCAAAGTGGAACAAAATTTAACAAAAAGTCAAAATCCGTATTTTTAATGCTGTAAGCAGATTGGTCTTTCGAATCCTTTCCAATGGAGTGGTCGAAGACGTCTGTAGCTCAATTGGTTCACAAGATATGACCGATTTCTGAAACGATATTTTACGAAATGGTCGTTTTTTTCGGGTGGGCGTATCTCCGGAAGGGGGGGGGGGATAAATCGCAAAACCGCGCAAATGTTATTCTTGTTGGACATAACTAAACCGATGTGCCGTTTTTCGTCATGATCTGACAACTCAAGAGTCAATTCTCCTTAAAAGCTGGCTGAGTTGACATGGAATGACCCATACGGTATGCACTAACTATAGGACATGCTAAGCAACCTGAGACATTTCCTACCGTGTACAAAAAAATATGCATTCCTTCTCACATCCACGTTGCCCAAAATAGCTACACGATTAGTGTTATCTTCAACAGTGCTCTGCAACGACATTTTCGAACGAGATAACGTCGGAATAATCTTAGAACAGATTATAGTTTTATATAGATGCAAGATCTAGCTAACAACAATCCTCACATGTCGTACCAGGCCAGACTTTGTCATGCAAGTTGCAAGTATCTCTGCAATATGCACTGTATACAGGATTCTAAAAGATGCACAATATGCGGAAGGAAAATATTTACTGTATTCCCAGCTCCATAATATCCTGAATTGACTACAGGTGCTTCTGCGCGAAATACCCGAGATTCATTAGTGGCTTAAATATATTCGAAGTTGAAAACTAACTTAACAAATACTGCCATACGTGGTTAATAAACGAGTCGTACACTTTATGAATCCCTCTTTCAAAGCACGCTATCAAATTCTTTTAAAGTGCACAATTTTTTAAGGGCATAGTCTTATTCATGTTGCCGATATATATGGCTTCAGCTGACTTCATTACCTTCTACCAACATAATCCTTGGTATATAGCGTCATGCAAGTTACATACTTCGTCCATTATATTTCCAGCTACATCTGATGAACGAATCACTCGAAGACCAGTTCAAGAATCAAACAAAAACAATGCAACGCTTTTAATTACTAAACAAAAGCTTTTCACATGAGTAGGCATTATTGTTTACGAATTATGGTGTTTTGTTAAAGACATTCGTTCCGACGGAAAAAATATGAGCTAGTAACATGCACCATGCAACCTGCGCAATTGGGCAGATTTCAATCCCTCTGAGGATGTCAAGATCCCTTAAAACCTCACCGAATGTCGCCACATTTTCGACATCCCTATATGGATTATTTATATCTCGGAATTCTGATCATATAACCGAAATCACAGTTTGTGGTCACAAAAAATACAGATATAAAGGCATTGTGACCTTGACCAACATACCTCGTCATATTGTATTTTACAAAGCTTCCTCAGACAGCACTCGGATTAAAGTCGCTAACAAGATTGTTACAGACATAAACCAGGCTTCTTTTTCCTGTTATGATTTCAACCAGAGTCATAAAAACCGCACGCCACACTTACATCGTCCCTGTACAGGGTGCCCCAGAAATCAAAAGAAGCTGAATGAATACCTTCACGAGTTACTATATGGCAGAACTGTATCAACGCCTGTAAAATATTAACAGGCCATATTTCAGTGTTGTTCATTGTGCACCACACAATTAATAACAACAAACCGACAATTAAATATACGCCGTCATATCTTTACAGGCATTGATATCATCCGTCCTGGGTCTGCAACTCTAAAAATACTTCCCAATGCTTCAACCAACGAATTAATATCGTATTGTCAAATAAGGTTATCCCTCTCCTTCAGTTTTTTTGACATTTATAGCAGGATATCCTTTTTTACCCTGCCATCATAGTCCCAGATTGTATTACTGACGCAGATCTATGCAAGAAACACTGAAGCCCGCAGTGATCAAATAAAAGTCAAGGCTTTCGCCATATGCAAACTAGCTGTTTCCTCAAGATGCACCTGCTTTCGATATTCTGCTTGGGGGGGCTTTTTAAAAACTGAATCAGCAGCTAAAAATATCACCAAATGGCTGGCATGCAAAAATCATGAATCACTGCACACTTGCCAGTTACATAATGTTAAATGTAAACAAAAAGAAACTGCTAATAGAATAATAATAATAATAATAATAATAATAATAATAATAATAATAATAATAATAATAACAATAATAATAATAACAACAATAATAATACACGATTCCGGATATCAGTCCTGAAAGAGTATTCCTCCCATTATTCTCTCTCTCTCTCTCTCTCTCTCTCCCCCCCCCCCCTCTACTGACGGGACAAAAGGACTTGGTAAATACTACCGGCTCACCAATACTTCCTTTTGTCGCCATGTCAGATGTACCTGCCGGATCCGATCACAGGCTCGGATCTCACTCAGAGGGGTCCGCAAAAATTGGGTTGTGACAACTATTGTCTGGAGCTGGGAGCTGGCGCCCATGGGAGTCGGGGTAGAGGAGAACAGGGGGTGGGAACCATATTAGTAACTCCAAGAAACATCTCACACATCGACCTCGATGGAAGTCACCGCACTCCATGTCTGCTGTTGCTATGGGCACATTTTTTTAACACGTCTCACTACTACAGATGACGCACACTGTACAATGAGCGTAACTGGTCACCAACCGACGCTATTTGAAAATGCTACTTTCGCTTCAGAACGTACAGTGTGACCAGGTGCTAAGTACGGTGTGTCAAAAATACAATCAACACCCAGCTTCCACTGTACAAACATGCAGTACTACCAGCAGTGTCTGACTATAATCGTACTTCGGTCACGTTACATCTAACCTGTAGATCATTTGTCAAGCTGCGAGGCACTCATGTGCATAATCATCCCACTCATATCTAAGTATCTCCAGACAACAGAAACAAACCCGCGTGGAATTCTGAGATCAGATCGAGGTTACAGATAAGCTTTATGGCATTCTTTCCCCGATAAAACATAGTATATAGTAACATCATGATTGCATACGTCCAAGACTCAAGTATTAAAGCAGCACTGTCGCAGTCTCCATCCCAGAATTTAAAGCAAATCAATGGAATGTTATCATCAGAAATGCGACAACAATCGGCGGCTGGGTCAGACCCGCTCCAAACAAGGTGGGGCATCGCCCTCAGCGGCCTGGATACCGTGACGCCATCGGTCGCCGATAGCAGGCCGACAAGGTGCAGGGAAATTAGCAAGGTGGTAATCTAACACATGACGTCACGCAGTTTCCCGGAGAGCTGCCTCAGTCCCTGTACCTGCCCACGATATGGTAATACCAAAGTGGGCTTAATAACGCCGGTCCGTGACGCAATCGTTCGGTGGCGGGAAAATATTGCTATATTCCGTTCCGCTTGGGGTGGAATTCTGCGCTTATAACGATGGATGCCGGTTCAATATTTCGTTTTCCATTTACGATCAATTTCAATTCTAATGCGTTATCTCTGTATGTAGCAGAAACTACTCGCAGCAGTGTTCTTATCTAATGCGGATACGGGCAGCATTTTAGGTCTCAGAGCAAGGAAAACACTGCGTAAATTGCAGAATTAATACTGCATGAAGGCGTTACATAGTCGCCAAACCGGGAGCGGTTCGACAAATGAGGGGTCCGAGCGGAGCGCGGGCGTGAAAAATCGCTCCCGTGGGCGAAGAGGTGGCGGGAGTGACTCCGTTTCTAAAGGGATCACCCACTGATGCGTCTGTAATTAGTCCTATAATCGAGTGGTCCGATATAGCAGAAACTTGTCTATTACGAAAGAGTTTCGCGGAATGTATATGCTTATATCATAATCTGTACATTCAACACAACCACTGTATATGTTTGACACACACAAAACGTAACCCCACGCCTATGAAGCCTCGCACAACACTTCTGCCTCACCCTGCATAATAGCTCAGTCCTTCCAGGGTACGCCCCCCTGACCTAGGCTATCTAGAAGCACTTTGGTATCCAATGTTGGAAGGCCGGTAATGAAAGAGCATCTATGGTGACACCACCGAGAGACCTTGCCAGAGAGGGTCATTCTACGAGCCAGTGGCGCCTATTCATCTCGTTTAGGCCACAGCTCTAAGCCTGAACAGCGTTCTAAGGAAACACTATCGCATTTGATGGGCCCGTCTCACATCCTTTCCCGACAACAATTCGGCGGCTGTTGTCCGACTCAACCTCGTCTCATTACGCCAGCAGCTGCCGTGTGTAATAGATCGACGAATGTTGTAATAGTTGATTTGCCCAAGTTGCCCAACTTCGGAAGGGATGAATATAAAATAGGGTCGTCTCCCATAGGACCGGTACGACATCTCAAGGTGAATCATGCAACTAAGCATATGTAAATGTCCTTTTATAATATGAAACGCGGGATTCACACAAGTTGCTTGCAAAAAAAGGCATGTGTTTCTATAGCAATGTGATAGTGTAAACCAATGGTGACCGCCCTAGTTGGCGATAAGATTCATATTATGGCGCCATTAATTCCGATTTTGAAATACTGGCCAGTGAACCACTTTGGCAAGGGTCTCTCCTCACTGTCCTCAGTCATTAAAATGGTATTGGGCAACAAAATTGGGGTGATAAAATATACGAGCTATGTACAGGTAGGCAACTGCTTACTCGACTACTATAGGTATAGACTATTCTGTATGACAGGCATATTATTCTCTAAATGGCTATTGTTTGTTCCACTAATGGAAGCTCCTGTTTCTGCAATACCGATGTGCAATTTTCACATGGAAAAATATTGCCTACATCATAATTATGCTACAACTACTCTTGTGTCCCAAATCAGGCATATGCTATTCAATAATTCATCTTCAACGTAATTCATTCAACTCAGGGGCAGTATTGTTAGATCATAATATGTAAATTTTCAGAATAGTACTACTTAAGCTGCTATCACATGTAATTATGGCCTCAAAGCTCATCTGACTGAGAGCCAAAATTGATTAAACAAATCCGCCACAACATTTCAGCTGCAGGACCTTGATTTTTTTATAAAGAACTCTATGCCACTGCTTGGTAATTCATGAAGAAAACTACCTTTATGGTTTCCATCTCCTTGTTTTATTTGCCAAGCAGTGCACTCTCCCACCCCATCATAGAATATATAGCAAACCTCCTGCTGCAAACTGCAAACACAATCTGCTATTCTACTGCTATCTTGACAGGCACATTACCTGATGGCAATAAACAATGGGGTACATTTAATCACGCTGGCTATTTTGGGTCCCACAGGCTGCAACTTTGGCAGTAGGAAGGTCAAACAATTTGGGCAATTTCATTTCATGGCATTTATAGTCATTGGTGTTGGCACTGCTAGTTTAATAAAGTATGGAAACACTTAATAATTTTGTATTCAAACAGTTGTTGATTTTGGAATTAGATTAATTTATCTTTAAAATATTATGTGGAGAAATCCTACAGTAAAATATACCCAAAAGTCCCCCAAAAAGGGCTCAGCCCTCGAACGGGGTATCATAAATAAATAAATAAAATAAATATATCCAAAATATTTTACACCTTCATAGTCCATAGTCATGAGAATGAGAGATAATCACTTCAGTATATATTACTCAGCTAATATCAGTGTGAAATTAATACACCTGCTGCATAATGTAGGGGGAAAGGGGCAATATAACAGCACCTGAATTACAATAGCAATTAGTAGCAGCCAGTCTGTCAGCTATCCGGAATTACTGCTAGCAAGGTTCTCTATGGTTTATGAACATAATTACTTTTGCCTACAACCTCTTTCCCTCTTTTCCAAACGAATCGTGTCATAAACCATGCAACACAGGCATTGTATCACTGCCGGAGACACACATGGGTGACTCACATTTTTGTGTGTATATGAGTGAATTTCTATTCATTGTAGTGTCAGCACTTCAACGCTAGACCATCTATGTTAGGCTACTGTCCTGTGGAGAGGCACCCAAAGCTTCTCATCCCACAATAACCTTTTGTGAGTTTTCAATTCTTATGTACCTTTTCCAGGCTGCATTCAATGCCCACTGGGGAAATACACAAATAAAACGAGTGTGGCGGCTGCCATTGGACATATTGATAACGCCATGGTCCCCTGATTACAATACTATTTTTGGTCTCAATTACATACATGCTCTTCATTATTAAACATACTTAAAAAATTTAAGCTTGGATTTACTAGCTAAAAGTCATATGAATGACAACAGTTAAAAATAGATGCATCTAGAATCAGATTGTAGTACATATTCATACAATATATCAACATTATGCAGGTGACCATATTGACCTTTAATACTAACAGGTACTAACATATTATGACAGCGTGAAAATAAACAGCCGACACAAATGTGCTTATCAAATTTATTGTGCGTGTCACTAGTTAATTACCAACATGTGACAGTTGCACATTATTTGTTATGCACCCAAGAAAAGCAAAGCCACAAACAAAATATGCAAGAATGACACTACTACAGCTGAGGAGGTACTACTGGTACTACACAATAAAAACAAGAAACAAAACAAGATCCATAAATGTCAAACCCACTTTTACACCATTACCACCCATGTTCCCAGCACAACTGGACAAATCCTCCCACTAAATTTGAAAATACTGCATGACACCTGTAGTCCCATTCATACAAACTGCCAGTGTTCAACCCTCCAAATTGTATGATTCAACAGGTCAACAATTACCAAACCCCTCAAAGACAGTGAGCACATAACAGCACAACCTCAGCCACATGCATATCTGCCACTATCTGACGTCGTCTGCCAAGAGCAAACAGTTGACAGTTGACAAGCTCACCAGATGAGAAGTGGCATAGCGGTGTAGTTAGGTGGCCACGGACCCAGCTGCTCAAGCACTGACCAAGCACATGGGTGGTCACCTGCGACGCGGTGATGACCTCTACCGGACCCACACCAGCTCTGACTGCAGCCACCCTCACCTCATGTCATGTCATGCTGAGGGGTCGCGCCAGGTCAAACGTTGGTCAGCTTGCTCGAGCCCAATATAAAATGAACCACACTACCCTGAGCCTGGGCTACGTCTGCCGGGCTGAACTGGCCCACCAAAAATCCGCTTCGGGGCAGCACTTTCTTGGCTCTCATGCCATTGCCATTTCTAGCTACGAGGTGGTGACACGGTTCAGCAGAGTGGTTCGGATTCAGGGGATTCTGGAATGAGGAATGAGTGTTTGAATAGGGGAATGTGACAGTGCGGGAAATACGGGAAGGTTATTGAAAGTAGGGACGGTTGAACCAGAGCCACTAGTGCATCAGATTACGGTGAAGCAAGGGTTTATTTGGTATTGGTACTGTATAAAGGGTATTATAGAGTACAGTACAGGGACGGGCAAATGGTGCATGTAGAGGACATGCGTCGAGCAGGTTGGTTGGTGACAAATTGACCTGAATCTTGTAGCTCGTTTTGTGTGTCTCAAGAGAACATTATTTTTTTTCGGCTACCATAACCAGCAGAAACGTGGGTTAAATGCCAGTAGTCATTTTTGGGGGGGATAAAAATGCCATCTGCAATGAAGGGTCAGAAATTGCATTTTCTTTGCATGTTCTTTTCATCAGATGATATGCGCTTTTCTTCCTTCTCTAATTTTACAGTGAAATTTGTCCATTACGGACCCTGGGTATAGCGGAAACTTGTCCGTTGTGGAAATGTTTTAGGGTTCCATGTGATTCTGCTATGGGACATGTTTTACTGTATTAGCATTTGTTCACATTGCTGCTGATCAGGGTGTTTTAAGAAACCCCATCCTTTTGAGGCGCATATCACAAGTAGGCTTATACCATGTATGAAATTCTGGTGTGATATGGATATTATGGAATCATTTTTTTGTTCTAGTGAATTTGTGAGAACATAAAAACTTCCTTTACAGAAATAGATAATTCAAGGCACACTGAATTTTCATACTGCCCATTTTCAGTAACTGTAGTCAATTATTTTCCTTTTGCATTCCTCCAAAGTACTGAATGCTGACAATTCCAGAAAATAGTAGGCCTATATTATGCTTGTACCAACTTTGGTACAATATCCAACTTATCACAAAGTTACATAATTTGTCATGATAAAATTTATTCTCTAGTATGAATATGTACGGTACTGGAAGTCCAATTTGACTCAATTTTAGGCCAACATGGGATGTTATCCTAGTTTGCTACATGCAAAATGGCTTGTCATCAACCTTGTGAATGGGACTGATTCAGTTACAAGAAAACTTTTTAAAAATCATACCGTAAGATTCTGTTATTTGCATGACAATGATGTGAAACACTACTGGCAGGTGGAGCACCAAGGTCTGCAGCTATGGCACTGCAGCGTGACCCAGAGTTGACATCAGTGACAAAGAAAGGCAAGAGCACATTTGATTATGCATGGCTGCACACAATTACTAACAGTACAATATTGCAGCCATAGGAAGGCTGTCAGAGAACATTAGCAATGTAGCTAATGATCCCGCTCTAGCCTTCTTCCGCATGGAGGAACATGTACGTAAGTCATTGCCACCAATGGTGGAGAAAAGGAGGGAAATTTCTCAGCTGCAGCAACAGCTACAAGGACGCTGTTATGACACTCAATATGCTATTGGGTAAGTGATAAGACTACAATTGACAGTATGTTATCGGAAATTCTGAAAATGTTGGTTGGTTGGAAGGGTTACCCAGCTTGTACGGCTCTTTCTGAGTCGAGCCGTGGCAGCTGGGGTTAGGAGAGGAAGGTGTGGGATTGCAAGGTAGGGGGGTGGGTTAGAAGGGTGGGGGAGAGGAGGGCTGGCCCCGGCTAAGCTGCAATGCCGGGTCCAACCCAGGGACGGGGTTGGGATGTTTTCCCAAGAACCCCGTCCAACCAAGAAATGCGAGTCAGGTCCGAGGACCACTCGAGTGAGAGAGTACCATCGCTGGCAAACCAGCCGGGACCTCTATTATATTGTATGAATATTCCAGATATTCTGAAAATAAAAATCTCTGACAACCTAAAGTTTTCCATGAAGGTCATCTGTGTTCCATAGCTTGCTTTTGGTGCCATGCATGTTGTCGAAAAAAATGAGCTGACACAATCCCACCCCGTTTGACAGTATGCACAGTACATACCTGTACCATTCTGAAATCGGAAAATTACAAATTCTGAAAAATCTAGGGTTTTGGATGAGAGATTGTGAACTGTACAGGGTGTTTCAGAGACACAGGTCAAGCGCACACGAGGGGGTGGGGAAAAATCGTAGGTGGCGACAACCCCGATCAGTTTTATAAAACAATTAGAAATACGGCAGTAATCAATTTATTTATTACGGCCGTAATGCGTGAAGTCACATCCTTTCTGCATTCGAATTGACCGGCGTGGACTGGCAGATTCAGTGGTTTGAACCTGGTTGAACGGGTTTTTAGCCTTGCGGGTTGCACTGAAAAAGGGCTCTCATGCTACACTGGCAGGGTACTGAACACACCACTGTACAGCTGTAGTACGCTACGTTGTACAGTACCCTGCCGGTGTGGCATGAGAGCCCTTTTTCAGTGCAACCCGCAAGGCTAAAAACCCGTTCAACCAGGTTCAAACCACTGAATCTGCCAGTCCGCGCCGGTCAGTTCGAATACAGAAAGGATGTGACGTCATGCCGTACGGCCGTAATAAATCAATTGATTACTGCCATATTTCTAATTCTTTTATAAAACCGACCGGGGCTGTCGCCACCTACGATTTTTCCCCATCCCCTCGCGCGCGCTTGACCCGTGACTCTGAAACACCCTGTATAGACATAGCAGTGTCTATACAGTTCACAATCTCTCATTCATGTGTTGGTACTCATTCATGTGTTGGTACTTGTTACAGGGCAGTGCACTCCATGCAAAACTCCAGTGACACATTAAGCAATATTCTGGAAATGCTGAAGAGTGCCATATTCCATAAGCAGCAGCTTCAGTGTGAAGAGACAAGGCGGTATGCACTGTTTCCATCGACATATATGGGACACAATCTGTTTTTTATTCATTATTGTTTTATTTTTATTTTTTTGCTTAGACTATCCCTTGATACAACCAGTCCAGTTGATGACCCCATTTCTAGTTGAGTTGTTTCCCTGATTCAGGTATATTCCTGTATTTATTTATTTATTCATTTATTTAATAGGTTTTTATTAGTTTTATTTTTAACAAGTTCTTAAAAACCATTTTTATTAATCTACAGTGTTTTCCTGCTCAATCAAGAGTAAAGGGAGGAAGATGGAGTAATTGAATTAAACTTTTTAAATGTGCAAATGTTCCTCCTTTTACAATCCTGTGTATAGCGTATATAATAAATTCATAATGACTGCTCACTTTTATGAATGAAACTTCTCTGCACAAATCCTGGACTCATTTCGCCTATTTTCCTGATTGTTTGTCAAGTATGAGTATTCTCATTTCATGGAAAGCAGTACACATTACACAATTTCTATAATAATGAAGAGGTTCACCCTTACCAAATAACATGTGGGCCTATTCCAAAACAAAACCTTTTTCCAGATGGAGAAGTTGAAAGTATTATCGGAAAAATCCACTTTCATGGCATGCATTTGTAATCCTTCAGAGAGCCATGTACTAGTGTTGCCAAAAAGATGGAAGACATTTATCATGAGTGGCTGCAGCCACTTTACTTGAATTCAAGTGATGTCACTATTCCAACAGCCATAATAATTTTCACATTCTCCAGCTTACATTAGCATTGGACCACAGATTTCCAGTGAAATCATTGATGCCAACCATGACATAATGTCTCCATTATTCCTGCCAAAAAGATGATATTGCAATGTGCATGGCTTTAATAATTGAAGACATCGGGAGAAAAAACCATCGAGGTCCACCTGAGGTGAAACAGAGATAATCCTATTTTAAATTTCGAAGGCCCGTAAGGTTCCATTGTAAATCCCACTTTCGGGGCCTACCATTGTGACCTATGATCATTACTCCACAACCATGACCAAACCATCATATTCTACACTATAGGGAAAGTATCTTCTGAGATATGTAACTACTTTTTGCCAAAATGTGGACCTTGATCTTTCTTCCCCCAAGGTCTTCAATTACTGCACTGGAATTTCAATGCTGTCTCTGGTCCAATACAAATATGCAATAGTAGACATCATAATCTCCGCATGCTGTACTGTACAAACAAGAGTGTTGGAGCAGAGACATAATCTACTGAAACTGTTGGAGCTACTTATGACAGACAGGCATCATATTTTTTTACTGTGACAGCACATCCTCATGCCTTAGTGCCTTAGCTTTTCCAATAAATAAATGCAAACCTTCAATCAGCCATCCAGATCTTTTTGCTCAGTGTAAATCTTAGCTCCATTGATATCAATGTTATCAATGGTGAGAGTCATGTCATTTTGCATTCTTTTTATTTTACTTACAAGGGAAGGTCACAGGGTGATAATGACGGATCTTGATGAAATTTAACATGCTAATACAGGACAATATATGATACCCAAAAATGAAATATTTCGTGAGGAGGCCCATATTTGCAAAAGTTATGACGTCTTAAAATTTTAAAAAAAAAACACATTTTCATTGAGTTCATAAAGGGATTACATTAGAGACCACATATCGTCGTTAGGCATCGGAAATCCGCTATGTGGAGACTTCGGCTGAAATGAGGTTTATAGTGGAATGTGACGAAAACCGCCATGTGCATCTGCTGTGAAAACCCGCCAAGTGTGGCAACAGCCAGAAATGAGGAAAAAAGGACCATTATCTGACCATATACGCTATGTGGAGCAATTAGTTCAAAGAAATTCAGCTATGTGGTGCGTGTTACACATAGCGGATTTGTATAGAAGTGTATAGAAGATGACAAGTTCCTTTCTCTTAGCACAGTAATGATAAAAATTATTTTAATGTCCAACTGAACTATGAGTTAATAATTGAAATAATAATATTTTATAATTATAATTATTTATCTGTCATGAACAAAATTCAGCTATGTGGGGCATGTGACTTGTTAAAATCCGCTATGTGTGATAATCACTAAGAAATGCGTATTATTTCCTGGAATTTCATATGAATTCTGTTTATTCTTAGTGCAATACATGCATTATGAGAAACATGCCTTAATAAAAAAATCTGGATCACACACATGCCACTTCAAAGGTTTTAATTGGTTTTTTGTCCCTCCTGAAAAGTTGTCCTTCACCCACATAGAGGATTTCCGATGCCTAACAACGATATCTGAAAGCAACACCAATGGAAAAAAAAATGCAATGTTGAATTATTTGCATTGTAAAGCGTCATGGTTTGAAGGGAATATATTATTACCCAGAGAGTCATATATTTACTTTGTATTAGTTGGCTTCAATTTAACAGGATGTACAGCCACGAGCATAAATTTGGAGACACTGCGGGCCTTCTCTGATCTTCCTTTATCCGACTCAAATTAATGGACACTTTTTGGACCAAGTTAGCTGCTTCAGGCGCAGTGTTCATGTATTTATAACAGTACATTTGATACCGTAATAGCTGAGATTGGAAGAGCACCTTGCCGAAGGTGAGGCTTGCCGTCTCCAACTTTATGCTCGGGACTGTACTAAGGGACTTTAATCGCTAGCGACATTTTCCGAAGCGGCAGAAGAACTAATCGAAGCAATGGATAGTGCAAGCTGTGCAAGGAAGATTTGTTCTTCTGCTGCTTCGGAAAACGTCGCTAGCAGTATGACGCGATTAATGTCCACCACTGTACAAAGCATTGGCCAATGATTAGTCACATATTAGCATGTGAGATAAAATCTGGTATATCCTTTTGAGTGATATCATACATATCTGAATTTCTGCGTTTATTCCAACATAAACTTATAGCCTTCTTATTTTTTTTCAGCTTCTCCTTTTAAACCGTATGAGTCTGAGGAAAGTAGTGAGGTGGATTCAGAGGTATATGAGGTGGATTCAGGGGCCTCAGACGACAGCGACTATGAGTCTCCGAAGGCGAGGGCAAAAGTGAAAGCTGATGAAAAGTCCCCCATCATTACTGAAAAGCCAAGAAGAGTCACAACACCGAGAGGAAAAGACAAAACCCCGCCTCGGATCAGAACACCTAAAAGAGTAGCGAGAAGTCCACCAGTTGCCAAAACACATGTCATATCAGAAAATAGTTTACAGCAGGAAAAATGTATTCCCAACAATGGTGTGCCTGTAAGGTGCGACAAGAGTGAACTAGAAGGTATAAAGAAGTTAGAGGACTCACCTAAAAAAGTGCCAGCACCTCAAAGTAAGTATCCGTACTTCCACTTTTATCATAAGGATGAAATTGGTCAGACATTATCATGGAGTCTTGAACAGTATTGAAGTAAATTAAGAGGAAATCAGTATGGAGTTACGGGAGGCAGAGAATCTGGAGATGAGTGGGATAAAAGCTAATAATTAAAATCAAACAAGGTAATTTTTAAAGGGAGGAATCAGATTGTTACTGTGCAGTTAGGCAGGGTGTAATGGGATTTTGGAATTTGGTGCATGTGTTTTCACAAGAATGCTCAAATCATCTCCACGGAGTATCGGTACACATGCTATAATTGCACAATGATTACTTTCAGGTCGCGGGTTAGACGCAGGCAGAGAGAGACACAAGTCAGTTGGCAAGATCAGACTGGGCCTGTCTCGCAATGCACGAGTTAAACCACTGCATCCATCATTAAAACCAAACATCTGTTGAAATATGTGTACTATCCCTTGAATGCCTTTTGTTTGTTGTGAATGATTTTTGGAACTTTTTTTTTCAGTATGACGGGAAATAAACCATTCTTCCTATTTATGTAACCAGAGATATTGTCATTTGAATGGGAAGGCTTACGGTTAGTAGGAAGACAGAGATCATCTTATCTGTTCTTAATATTAGCTGTAAGGCATCGTCACTATCAGTTAGGCCCAGTTGCACCGTGATAGGTTTACTATGTACTGTTAGTCCGTGTTATTAACTAGGGTGTATACACACAGGGTCCATTCTAGTTATGGTTACAGCCAGTAGCCTCAGTAATGCATTTCCAATTACACATAATAACAGGTGGTTATGAAGTAAAGCCACAGGGTCACTGACTATCTGCTCCTGATGCAACACTGACACTCTGCTTTCAGGATTGCTTTTTTGGTTTCTGCCCAAGGTGAGAGTAATTGCAGCATAGCGACAGGGTTCTTGTAAATCCTAAACAACCTGAGGAAAGAGGAGTTCAGTCTACAAAGAAGGTATGGCCGACATTACTTTTTGGGATATTATTGGGCATTATCCTGCTACTACTCGTAGCGACTCGTAGTATCTTAAATTCATGGTGAATTTTAATTGGTGTAATATGATGATGATGATGCATTGCTGCATATACAATGGGAACTGTCCATTATGTCGTATTAGTCTGGTCTGGTTCGGATCCGATCAAGTTTCCTTGGTTCTGCGCAGATGATCTCCTTATTACTCATGCTCCACCACGGTTTGTGAACTTACCTTTGTTTCTCTCTGTACAGCATCGTTGCTGGAATTAATATAGAGATCGGTCGTTCTCCTGGAGCAATCCTGGACGCATGCAAGGATTCAAACATCTTTCCACTAAAGTTTTAAACCACTTTTTATGAGCGTCAAATGACCATAAAAAGTCATAGGTACAGTAATTAAAACTACCACAGTATGACATGAAATAAATAAACCTATTGTTTGTTTTTTTAAATATCTGCTAACAAGGTACGTTTAAAAAAAACAATTTGTGTGTGTGTGGTTGAGGGAGCAATAAGGGGACACTGGGAAGGAGGAACACTGCTCACGAACACTGCCAATAATTATTATCCCTCAAAATAAGTCATTTTTAGCACCTTGTTCAGCAGCGTCGCGTTTGCAGCGAGTTCAAATTATTTACAGTACAAACATTTGACTTAGATACAGTCACAACATGGGTTGTTTTGGTGTGTCTCCGGACGCCTTTGGGGATATCAGAGGGATCCTCTCGCGTCTGGTCGCGACCACTTCGGACGGCTTCGGTTGAAGCGAGTATCGTCGCGACTGCCTCGCCGCGACGAACACGTCGTCGTCGTCGGTGGTGTCGCCGCCGTCGTTGTTGCGCGTCTCGGACAGCACGTTGTCCGACGGGCATTTGGGCGCGGCCTGAGGCGACACGTGCGACACGTTGGTGAGGCTTTTGGACATGGAGGAACAGTACCTCCTCGGTACCGCCCCTTCCGCGTTAATGTCCAGGCTCTCCAGGAGGTTCAGGTGTCCGGAACTCTCCCGGGTAATACTACTCTTGGAGGAAATGGTGCTGAGCTTCCGGGGGACGAACCCTCCGACTGCCAGCTTGGAATGGCGGGGACGACTGGACTGGGCGTCGCTGTCGTCGGTGTCGGTGTCGCTGACGCTGTCCAGCTGCTTGTAAAAGGTGGCCATTCGCTCTGCTGCGTGGACAGGACACGAGTTCTTACGCGGAGGAACCAGACCCATTGGCGGTGAGGTGCCTTCGAATGAGACCGACTTTATTGGCATGTAGTTGTCCTCCTGAATGGCGGACTGCCGGATCAGACGCGGTTTCGCGCGGCCGGCTGCGATCTTAGGCGGCGATGCGTCCAGTGTTGGGACAACCGGTCTGGGCGCGGCTTTAGGAGACGTCAGGATGCTGCTGGGCAATGGGACGACCACACGCGGTTTCGGCTGAGTGACGATCGGTGCTGCTGCTGGCTTCGGAGGATTAAGGATGCCTGACCCTTGCCGAAGAATGGGCGCTGGGAGTGGTTGCTGCCCGTTTGGTTGTTGTTGCTGCTTGGCGGCAATGACTGCTGCTGCGGCCGGTTGCGGCTTGTTGTTGCTGACGTCGCTGGAGACACTAGAGCGCGACATCCGCCACGTGCTGGTGCTGGCGGTGGTTGCGGAGGAGTCGTTCCTGGAGCTGGACATGTTGGAGTCCTGCGAGGGCTTCCGGGTGACTGTCCAGGAGTTGCGACGACGGTGCTCCAGAAGCTTGAGCGGGATGCTGGCGCAGTTGGCCTGCCTCCAGGAGTCGGATCTGGACGAGCTGAAGTTCTCGCTGGACACTGACGAGTTCCGCTTGTGCTTCTGGTGCTGCTTCTGTTGGATCTCGGCTATCTGGTAGGCGTACTCGTTCATCACCTCGGTCGGATCCTCCTGTCTGAAGCACAGGAAGTTCGTCACGTTCTTCCAGGACCATCGTGCGGGGACCTTGCTGACGGGCGTCGCTCCTGAAGGTGTCAGGTCGTGCTTCTTGTTGCAGCTGCATTGTTGCGGTCCTTCCTTGTTGGACGAGTTGGTCTTGTCCACGAGGCTGTTGGTGTTGGCCGGAGTCTTCTGGTTGCTGAAGTTGGAGCTGTGTCGACACCGGCCGATCCCCCGGGTGACCCTGGATTCCTCGATGGCCTTGCAGATCAACACGCAGTCCTTCTTGAACTGCTTGGTCAGGATGGCGTACAGGAATGGGTTGCAACAGGAGTTCAGAGGCAGGATGAAGACAGTGAAGACCTTGGCCTCCTCCAGAGAGATTAGGTGCAGGCCGAATGTGGAGGTGAGCGAGAAGAAGGCGATGGGCGCCCAGCAGATGAAGTCGGTGAAGACCAGCAGGGCCATCCTCTTTGCAATCCTGGAGTCGTTGGAGTTCCAGGCCTGCGAGCCCCTGATGGCGCAGTACATCTTGAGGTAGCAGCCCATCAGTATGAGGAAGGCCACCCCGTTGATGAACATGAGGAACAGCACGTAACCCAGGCTGAGCGAGTCCCCAATCTCGAATGGTAGGCACACCGCGAACTTTCGGTAGTCCGAGATGCCCAGAAGAGGCAGGAGGGCGGTGAAACCAGCGAAGAGCCAACCGATTGACATGATGTACGCCGCGTGCTTGAGGGACAGCCGCTTGTTGAGGTGCATGGCGTGGGTTATGGCGTAGTTCCTCTCAAGGGTGATCACGGCCAAGGTATACACGGACAGCTCGGAGCTCAGGACCCCGAGAAAACCCGCGATCTGGCATCCAGCCGACATCTGCCAGGGGATGGCATACTTGCGGAATTCGCCCAGGGTCGACGCGTCCACCACAGCCAGGAAGCCTGAAGAAGAACACGGACATTGTCAGTCAACCGGTCCACATCAACATATTTCTCCTAATAGGCTTATTCTCTCCGTCGGATGTTTGTCCAATCTGATAGTATCGCTCCTGGCAACATAAGCAACAAAGAGAGTGCCAGGAGTATTATTCCTCAAGTGAGAAGGTCTTCAACTGTACAGGGTGTTAATCCTAAGCGTGTCACCAGAAAAGGTGGTGGTAGAGGGCGCAGGTGTGACCATTTTTGCATAAGGAACTAGGGGTCGGAAACGCACCCTCACCGAGTCACTCCGTCGCATGCCGCACGCCTCTTGCACACTGCCTGCCGCAAACTTGAAAGGGGCGTAACTCGGTGAGGGTGCGTTTCCGACCCCTAGTTCCTTATGCAAAAATGGTTACACCTGCGCCCTCTACCACCACATTTTCTGGTGACACGCTTTATAGCAGACTCTTTCACTTAATTTATCCTAACTGTGCAAGGCAACCTGCACGTCAATGTCTGCCAGTGTGTATAACTCACAGGATAAAAGCTTTTTCGCAACCGGGTCGGACATACAGACCCAGATAAATCCCCATGAAGAAGTCAGCCATGGCCAAATTGCAGACGAGGAATCTGGGGACGTCCATCTTGCTCCTGGAGAATACCAGGACGAACACCACTGTCCCGTTGCCCAGCATGGCCAGAAGAAACACGATCCATACACCGCATCGTAAGGTCCACCAGTCGAACAGGTCCTGACACGGCATGAACGGACCTACAGACGAAATAATGTCACTCGTATGTTGTGTGCATATATGTCAAAAGTTTGTACCTGGCTGAGGTATGCACTGGATCTGTCCCTTGGGCCATTGAGCCCCATGTGGCGTAGGTCTCGCCGAATCGAAATACTCTTCGACGACTGCTGGAAGATTGGCTGGGTAGGAAATGTCTGAGCCAAAGTTGTCCCAAAGGTCCTCAGCAATCTTGCCGAATTTTGAAGTCAGGTTTTCTGCAACCAAATAATTAGACAAAAACCAATAAACAAAATAGCAATGCAGACTCACGAAATTCGGGCCAGATATCCGTTGCATTCATGTTCCATAAGTTGATGTCGAAATCTCCAGTGGGAAATAGGACCGAATCTTCAAGTCTCCTCTCGCCATGTTGTTGGTCCGGTACAGCCTCAGCAACAGACAAAAACTGGCAACAATGGTACGCGTACGACAATACCAGCTTCTGAACACGAGGAAAGTCGTCCGGACCTGGAAACTCACGAAGATGCGGATTGTTGAATGTCTTGAGCTGGAGAAGATTGTCCAGGCCTTGGGACGGAAGCTCCGGAAACAGGTTGAACCCCACGTTTCTATGGGTTTAAAAAAAAAAAGTGGTGTTGGGAAAATGGAATTACAAAGCAAATCGTCGGGTTAAAACCACTCGGGACTTGGAACCAATTTCGAGCCGTGGGTTCCAGCGGGAGAGATGCGGAGATAAATGAGTGGCTTGGCGTATCAAAACAATGGGTTGCCATGATTGGGGTTTTGACCCGTGATTAAATTTTGGAAGGGGAGGGCGGTACAGGGTGTGGTGACATCCTGTGAGAATTATATATAAACCCATTTCTGACAGGAATAAGATGGATATTCGCTCAGATGAAATTAGCAAATTGTTTACGTCCATTGTCCGGGTTGGTGTTGTGTACACCATGATAAAATAAAAAAAAGACAAGGTGCTGCTGAGTGCTGAGTACACACTTTGGACTGGTTTACAGCCTGTGTAAATGTGTTGGGTCCGTACCAAGAACTCGGAATTGCGGTGTTGGTAATCTGTTAGTCCAGACATAAACAGGGTCATAAACGCACAATGCAGTACTGTATATATATGTAATGAAACGTATTGACAGCTGCTTCGGACTTGAATAGGTTATAAAAGCGTTGAAATTACTTTGTAAATTGGACAAGAGTAACGGCTGATTGACCCTTAATTGAACCAGATCAAAATCGGATCAACATACGATGTCTGAGGTCATGTTCAAACCTTTTTTTTTCAAAGAAAAAAGAGGGTGCGAGCTACTTTTTTTCTCGTTCTTCACTTTTTTTTGGAAATCTGCCTAAAAGTTCCTCACCACGTCCGCCCTGCTTTAGCCGAGTGGGTTGCCAGAAAAGAACTCCTTTCATGTGGTTCAGGGGTTGAATTGGAGTCAAGAGGACTCGTCTGAAGGAGCAAGAACCCTTGTCTGCCACATAATTCCGACTCTTACCATTTTCTTGCACTCTCAGCCCTTTTTTTTACTTAGACCGTTAAACATTAAAGCAGAACTTGCAGATTGTAAGGAGCTAGTTGTGAGTTACTGTATGGGGCAAAATTTGGGAGTGCGCAATATGAAAATGGCATGTGATTTTTTCCCCCAGCAAAGTATGAGATGGATAAGATGTACTTACAGATCCTCCAGTTGCTTCAAAGGCAGGAAGGCGTCTTCATGAATTTCCACGATCTCATTGCTGCTTACGTCCCTTAAGGAGCCAGAGGATACCAGCCATTGAATTAAACTTCCTTCTGCGGAATTTTTAGTGGGTACTTACAGCACTTGAAGTCTGGTCAAGCCTACGAAGGAGTCTTGGGGAATGTACTTGACGAGGTTGTGTCCTATAAGCAGATCCTGAAGTTGGGACAGGCTGTTGAATGGAGTCCCTTCCAGACTCTGGATGCGGTTGTGACTCAGGTCTCTGTGAAGGGGAAAACAAACCCGAGATTAGCTTGCAAATGTGGGTACCCCCAATTAATTCTAATCCGGAAGCCAGCCCGCATATTGTTAGGACCCAAATGCGCGGGAACCAAAGCTTGGAAGTTGTTATAATGTAATGATTTACTTACAGCAGGCGCAGGTCTCGACAACTGGACAGATTGGGCATCTCGGTCAGCTTGTTGGATTTGAGATCTCTGAAACACGGATGTTTGAGTCAGTACTTTGGAAGAGATTTGCATACAAATTAGTGGCGATTCGACAGGAATTAGTGGCTAGCAACAATTAACCGGAATTTTGTCTTTTTTACAACTCGAATTGAAATTAATAAATTAACGTGCAGTGTTGGGACATTAATTGCGTCATACTGCTTGCGACATTTTCTGATGTGCAAATGGAAGTGATAGAGTGTGAGCCGTGGGAGTAAGAAAAGGTAGGAAAATGTCTCCAGCAGTATGACGGAATTAAGGTCCAGCACTGTACAGTACATAGAGCGACAATTTATTTCTTCTTTAAATATTATGTAGAGAGGGTATGTGCTGCCTCTGGTGGACCTCCATCTGAACTAGCTAACCTGGCATGACTAGCCGAGCATTTTTAGGACCTAACTTGTTACTGCGGCCTTTTCTTCGCCGAAGGGCAATAACCGTCGATACTGCAAGATTAATCACATCACCACCTTTCGCAAGCTTGGCATACCACCAACCTCGCGGGCAAAATAAATCGCGACATCTCATACATTGTTGCTCTGCCACCTTCACACTGAATGGATAATCGATCAAAAAAAAAGGGGGGGGGGGGAAGCAAAAAAAAAACTTTAACTAGGGGCGTAACTTAATGGTCGACTATAAAAAGAGATTTAGCATTTTCCACTGTAGGATAACAAATGTCATGGCCCACTTACAGACTCTTGAGCTTCTTGCAAAACTGGCACAAGTAAGAGGGGACGTTGGTTAAGCTGGATCGGTCGATGCGCAGAATCTCCAGCGAGCTCGTTCCATTCAAGTCTGGAAACTGCCTCAACTCTCTTGCTTCCGAGAGAATTCTGGGAAGGTTTCCACACACAAAAAAATAGGAAAGAAGAAGAAGAAGAAAAAAAATGGTTAACGGAAGGTCAAACACTCCCGAGTTCACTTTTTCGGTGTGTTAGGGGACCGTTGGCACAAGCTGTTTCGTTAAGTTCATGGAACTTCTTTTGGAGTGTGGTCAACCCTCGCTTTATCGAAATAAACAATTTATTAGATTGCTTTCTACGAGCAAACTTTTTGGACCGGATCAAATTTGTCCATCGCGTCCACTCCCGGATAAATTGGGCTCGTTTACTGTCCTTTTTGTAAAAAGAAAGATGACAAATTAAAGGACAGGCTTGGCACAAATTTTGAACCACTAATATTAAACACAGGGTTAATAAATCGGGCAATTTCTAGGGGGGAGTTCTCGGCCCTTTTGTGTGTGTCGGCGGAATACACAAGCAGCAACGATATTATGACGTAGTGCTCCCTTGTTGACAAGTCATTACCCCGTACTACCCTCACCGAAAACTTTTCCGATCTCCCAGCAGGGCTCGAAAATCCCGGACACATTTCTCTAGCCTCAGCATTTTATTCCTGGACCCATGCCATATCCGCAAAACTTTGCCCTCGACTTCTGATTATTATATCTGTGGAACTAACTTTGGGAATTGAACGGTGCAATAATGCTCAGGATATGAATATTCTGACTTCATACAAAATAGCACACCTTAACCCAAATATTGCCTGATGTCCTATATGCAGGACACTTGTACTTTAGCCCATATATTCAGAGTTTTCAAACGAGAGAAATATTGTAAAATTTAACACAAAAATATTTTTCTATGATTTTTTTTTTCTAATTGAAAAAAAGGGGAATGACTTACAGTTTCTTGAGCTTTGGAAGGTGGCAGAAGGCCTTGTAGTCCACACGACGTATGGGATTCCCCTTGAGTTCGATAAGACTTAGATGCGGAGATTTTTGCAGGAGGCCTCCTGGGACGTATGAAATCCGGTTACCAGCCACAGTCCTGAGAACGGAGGATCCATTTTTGTCACCTGATTTTCATACATTAAGCAGTTTATCCCTCAGCAAAAAAAATATTGATGAAGTAATTTTCTCTCAAAATAATTTTCTTTGAAAGTTGGGTACAAGAATATTTAAGCATTCCAGACGCATCGGGGGTGTCCCTTGGCAGCAGTAATAGCGAGACCTTTTCCTCGTTATCAAGTTACATTCTGGACACCTCCCAAACGCAATTTTTGCTGGAGATTAGCTCCAGCTGCAAAGACCATTATTTGAGAGTAATCAGGTTGGCCCGCGGTCATTTTCGCATGCCCAATTCAACGCCGAAATGATCCTTTTTGGAGAAAAAAAATTGCAAAGTGGGTGGGCCTACCACATTCAAATTTTCAACAGAGTTTGGGATCGTTTTGCGTTTAATATGTGCGGCCTGATTCGATGCGGGGGATCCGCATTTTTTTTTGTGTGCGTTTTAGTCGATTATGCAAATCGTCGGGGGCCTGTGACAAATTTGGGTGCAGTTATCGCGCACTTTCGCATTACATGGATGATCTGGAAATGAATTGCATGGGGATTAATGTTTTGATTTTGTATTACGTTGTAAAAGCAGCGGATTACGAATTTTGCACCTAGTTTGTGATAGTGTTACATTGCTGATTAAAAATAAATAAATGCCACCAGCTTAAAATTCAAGTTAGCAAATTTTATATCGGGCTGTCATAAATGCTGGTATGAAACAAGTTATGACACGACCAACTTTCATTCCTCTCTCATGATTTTGGCTTCACAATTTGTCAATTCCGCCGAAGCGAACGTCGCCTCTTTTTTTTGCACCCAGTGACCGAGTTTGGTTCCAAAAAGAATGTCCTTTCAGTGTTTAACTGGCGGTCTTGAGCTGGACCGTCCATTACACAAAAGGGAAAGGTGAGGGGGCACCCACACCCACACACACACACAAAAAAGTGTCCGACAACATAGATTTCTCTGAACGGAAACAAGTCCGGGTGCGTAGTTTCCCTCAGTTCGACCAAAAAAAAAACCGAAAGACGAATGGTTTCCAATCTGTGTTTTTCCTCCAGGTCGGGATCTGAACTTGCCCTAGGACAATTCTGAAGCCAACGTGTGAAGAACGGACTT
The DNA here is from genome assembly GCA_000934665.2 of Catajapyx aquilonaris. Taxonomy (NCBI): domain Eukaryota; kingdom Metazoa; phylum Arthropoda; class Diplura; order Dicellurata; family Japygidae; genus Catajapyx; species Catajapyx aquilonaris. Next base: position 35,904 of record KZ538488.1, on the reverse strand, counting down.
GGCTCTAGAATCTGGCAGGAAAAGAACAAAGGAATGATGCAAATACTCACAGTTCTTCCAACGATGGCAGTTTGGTAATGGCCACGGGCATTTCCTCCAGACGGTTGTCGTTTATTTCCCTGACAAAATAAAATAAAAACCAAAGGTTGCGTGCACAATTCCAGTGTGAGATAAAAGTGTATGAATTGCACATGCGAAAAGTTTAATCGTGGAGACAAAAATTATTCCTCTCGACAGATGTGTAACAACCCCTTTATTAACCGTACTTTAGAAAGAGAGATACGACTTGTTTATTTACAGGGGAAGACACAGTGGGTGGAAAGGAGAAATTGGGTTTACGTGCAGCTGTTGCTCCGAGGGAAATGCTAAATATTTTATGCGCTAACACACGCGGCGAACGGCTTGGAAAAACGAGTTAACTATAGGTCTTCCTATAGTCATGCCAGAAGGGCACGGTATGTCAAGCAGTGTGCTGGAATAGTACGAGGAAACTGATTACTATTTTTGTTCCCTAATGATGTGGAAAACGCGAAGGATGATGATGATGATGATGACCAACAATACAGCAGGGCGTTTTGTACATGAGATGGCAGAGTTGAGGTTAACCATTCGTGTAATCATATGTACACGCTTGGTCGGGTAGTCAGTGTGTCCTTATGTCAAGTGATTACGTGTGTAATCTCGAGTAATTTTGTACTGTGTAGTGGCCAATGTCCTAGTTTTAGTCGGCAAAACTTCTAACGCTTCTAATTGTCAACAATACCATTAATTTTAAAGCGACATGTACTTTACTCAGAAATGGTGGACATATCGACAGGGATGAGCTTCCTACTAATCACGGAGATTTCGGACATCATTATTGCACCCAATTAACTTTTTAAGAAGCTATATTTTTGAAACAATTTGTAACCCATGACTCATATGTGCAAATGCAACAAGAGTGCGTCATATTTCCTATCCCAAAATATATACTAAGCATCAGTCACCCTCATCCAGCTTGTAGTCAGTGTATAATTGCAGTGTTTATGCATCCACCTTCTAATTAAAATTAATCGAGTTACATAAAAACCATGCGCAATGACAAAAGAGCAGTACTCACAAAACTTTTAATGAGGTGAGGCCGACGAACCCATCTTCATGAATGGTTTGCAGATTGTTGCGCTCCAGAACCCTAAAAACGATCACCATGTTAATGACACTAATAATTGCGCCCCCACCAAATTAACCGGTCAACGAAAAAAAACGGTGTATGAACATCCGACTGTTGACCTTCCATGAAATTTCGCAATTCGCCGGATCTGACCTTCCACTAATAATCAGAGATTGTGAGAGCAAACATCCTACAATAACTTAGCTCGATATGTACCTAACACTAATTAATTAAATGACAGCCTTTCTCTTATTGAGATATGGCCAAATAAGACAATTTGACCAAACTATCCCTCTTGCTGCTGCATCATTGCTGTGAACATGGCTCGGCAACCCCGACCCCTGACTTTCCACCTGTTAAACAAGCCAGTTGACACTATCTGATTGACCGTCGAGAATTCCCCGACCTGTCTCATTACACCAAGCCGGATTTACACACACAAAAAAAATCTCACGCAAAGGCCAAAACGCATTACATGTAGGTAAGGGAATGGAAGCCGCTCCTTTTTATTCAGTTTTGCAGAAATCAGCAACAATCAGAGCGCAACCAAGAGAAAGATTGATACTCAACACCACGCGAGCTCTCATTCCGTCCTCAGAATTATTATGGCAGTCAAACGACCTGACCAATTAATTCGAAGAAGAAGAAAAAAGACATTGCCAGAAATTTTTCAGGCGCGTTGACTCATTAGTGGTTTCCTTGAGACGGGCCAGGGACCCAGAATAAATGGGTGAGACCAGGTGCAACAAACTAAGAATCGAGTCTTTGAGAAAAAACCGAGCACAAAGCAAATCACGTCGATTAGTTATTCTTGTGCGATTCAGCCAACACAATTTATCAAGAGACGAAACTGTTTTTTTCATGAGGAGTTAGAGGAAATACGTACAGAATGACCAAGTTGGTGAGGTTGCGAAAGGCTTCCGGACCCACGACGCTGATCTTGTTGGATGCCAGGTTTCTGCGAAAAGGAGGACAGTTAAAAAAAATTGTTCGTGCTAAATTGTTGGCGTAGTTTTTCACATGTATATACCGCCGTGCATATGGCGGTGTGGCATGCACTGTTTGGTTCTAGAGGTGTGCTGCAGTATGTTGCTTTTTCATGCGTGAGTGTGTGACAATTTGTGCTTGCTGCTGACCATCAATTGAAAGGGACGGCAAAAATATTTGTCTCAAAATGACACTTTAGAAATAATCCACATAAGTGCAGCTCATTTTTTTATTGAACAAAAATCGTCGTCCACCCTTTCAGTTATGGGCTGCTATTACTAGGATAAATATGACGTGCAGGTAACAAATGTGCAAATTGAGAGTTGATCGCTAATTTTATGTAACTACAACGAAAGGATTTATTGCAATTTTATATGGGGTCAATCGGAATATAAACGAAAAAAAACAATGGGCGACCATGAACTAATTAAGCAACTTTGAATGTATGATCGACATCTCTAGTACTACTAGTGCAGGAAGCTGTCTGTTATTGTGAAAGTTAAATATTACTTCATGATCGTATACATAACATACCCAGACCATTTTTCAAAAAAAAAAGAGGATTGAACTAAATCATTTTAGAACAGACCGTTCGCCAATCTACATGTGCTAACTATCCATACAATTTAATGATGAACTGTCTTTTGTGCTTAATTGCTACTGGCTTTCTTCTCTTAATCAGTGATGAAAAATAATACGCCAGCCCGGATTGAATTACTGCACACATTAACGGCTAATTTGAGCAAGTCTGTAATAAAACTCCTTGCAATTAAGTTGAAATATATTGCTCAAAAAGCTGGCCGGCACACAGGGCAACGAGCACTGCGCCTTTAATTAAAATGTGCAGTTTAAAAAAGGGGGGGAAATCCTTAACTGCTTGACTTGATTTATTATCGTCTCCATTATGTTGTTTTTTAAGCGTACATGACAACATACAAATGCAGAATTTCATGCATAGTCATGCAGCTTCCTTCCACATTTTTGTGTTACTTACAACGCCTCCAGGTGGACCAAATTGGCCAATGCTTGGCTGGGTACGTGTTGGAAATAATTCCCATCCAACCTGAGTTGTTTGAGGGTGCTCAGGCTGTCGAAAACTTCAGGACCCAATTCGAAAAGGTTGTTGGAGGCCAAGTGCCTTTGCGTGTGGATGACCAAGGGGTCATGGTTATTCCCTCGAAACTAAAGCTACCAAATTGCGGGTTCATTACGGACACTAATTATTCTTTGCCCATCTGTTCATTTGTGGGTTAACGACTTTTTTTAAAACACTCGAACGGTCAAAGAGCTTCATTAAGAATGTTATGAATCGAGTTTCTTGTGAGTGTGGACAGAATTGTTTAGATTCGGATCTGAACAACCTTAGGGCCTGGAATAATGAGTGAAGGGACACTCCTAATGACTACTGTATTTTATGTAAGTGTACTGTAACCGCATTATTCAAAAATTGACAGCATATGCTGTTGTGTTGATGTGTAATTCAACTGTGATAAAACTGCAGTACTTACAGGGTGTGAAGATTTGAAAGTACTCGTATAGCTCTCCATGGAATTTCAGCCAAATTATTTTTTTCTAAAGACCTGCAATTAAACGCCATCACAGCATCAATTTGACACACAATGGAGTGAAAATTGTGCTTACAGCATTCGTAGCGGAATGTCCATAAATGCACTCGGGTCCACAAAGTGAATGCTATTTCCAGCCAAATTCCTGGAGAAAAAAGATAAGCGTGTTACCTTTTTGTTAGGAAATGAGGAGGCATTTAATGAAAGGGGTTGATAACGCGACTTTTAATAGGAAAGGAGATTTGATCTCAAGTTGTTTTTTTAAATGTTCTTACAGCAGGAATCGTGCGACTATTACAACACATTTTGTTCTCGTAATGTTGAAAAGCGAGTGTTTACCTCACGCTCATCCCCCATTGTGAGGAGGTTTTAATATCCGAAAAACGTCGGGTAGGAATGAAAAATATTTGTAGTCGGATGTAATAAAACAAGAGGAGGGTTAGTAATAAATGATGGCCCTTTTCCTCCAAAAATGAAAACGTTACTGGGGGAGGAAACAAAAGGGTCGCGATTTATAGTGGTTGAACATGAATAGGGCGGGAAAAAAATATACTCACAGTTCCTCCAAAAGCGTGAATCCAAAAAACGCATCTCTAGGAATTTCTGTGATGTTGTTGTAACCCAGATCCCTGAAAGAGATGAGAATAAACAAATAGAAAAATTATTGTTGACACAATTCGTGTGAATATCAGCGCGTGGGATGATTGCGATTCACGCAGTTCGTGATTGCGCTTTATTAGGTAATCACCATTTTCCGTTGAGTAAGGTCCACGGATTGATATCAACTAGGTCAATTCCTCCATAAACAGTGCACTTAACCCATTTTTTCAAAAATACCTCGCCACAAATATAACGCCCGGGCTTTTTCCGCTAGTAGTCTGGAGCAGTGCGATAAAGGCAATAACTCGTTTCGCAATATCCTAAGTGAAATTTGCCCACTGCAGTTTTTTTTACTTCTTCAGTGGAATAAACCAAGCAGTATATCCTCAGCTTCCGTCATGTCAATGCCCGGGGAATACCCATGGAAGAAAACAGCTGTAGAAAAAAAAAAGTTGATCTAATAAAAAATTGGACGAGTGAAGATGCTTTTTTTTTTCCACCGACAATGGTCGACGCAAATCATGGTCCCCGTCATTGCGGCATGGGACTCCCCCCCTTTTCTTTGAATGCGACAATGACACTTGGATGAATTTATGACCTCCGCAAAACCTATCCTCCCCAAACTGAACGACAGGAAAAGACCGCCTTGCACCGAAAAATATATTGTTCCTTCTTTTTTTTGTGGTTAGTAACTGCAACGAGTTGCCAAAATCTGCTGATATATTTTTGCGGGTCTAAGGAGGTCATTCTATTGGGGAGTGTTCGGTTCAGTAAATTTTTGCGACTTTTGCGATTATTCGAGGGTGTGAATTGTGTGTGACAAGAAGTGCAAATAACAATTGCGAAATTGCGAATTTTTTTCAACAATACGTAGGGTGAGTAATTTTCAGAATTACTAGTGTACGCCCAGTTTTTGCCATCTACGAATTATCTCGTCTGCAATTTTTTGTTGCAAATTTCACGCTTACAGTGCTTTGAATGTGTTATGCCCAGACGTCGCCAACAATACAACCCGGTCGTCCATATCCGGGCACCTCCTCCTTCGTCAACAAAGTATACAAAGTGCTGGTGCCACAGTTTGCATAATGGGGGATTTGTCAGCTTTTCCAAAGTGCCCGTAGTTTGAAGGAGACTACTTTAGAGAGAGGCAGACCCTTTCCACTTGGCGAATATTTGCGGCGGCTAATGAGCTATTATTCGCCACCTGCTGTTTTACATGCTTAACTTTGCTGTTTATCAACACTGTCGCTGCTCATTAGTATTGCAAAAAAGCACTTTTTTCCCCCAATTTTAAGATTTCGCCTGAAAGTTTGCATCAGGGCGAGTCTCCACTTGGAATTAATAAGCCAGTTTTAAACACTGCTTAAGTAAAAGTTGGGGGAGTGTACAGAGCGCGATTATTACTTTTGTCGCCGTGTAAGAGGAAATGAACCTAGTCAGATTGCATTCTAAGGATTTCTGCCTCCCCTTTTTAGAGGCTCATTAGTCCGGGTAGATAAGGACCGAATTACTCTCTTCAGAAGTGCTACTGTTGAAACGATTTTTCGTTGATAATACGAGCTGGCATTGCAGCAAAACTGTTTGTAACTGATCTTTTCAGAGCTAATCACGGCCTATGACGTCACATCGCTCCAGCCAATCACGGCCTATGACATCACATCGCTCCAGCCAATCACGGCCTATGACGTCACATCGCTCCAGCCAATCCCGGCCTATGACGTCACACCGCTCCAGCCAATAGAGGCGCCCAGGAATATCGATACATTTCGAAACGTAATATTGATATATTTAACAATATGGCGGGGGTTACTCCTAGTAATTTGTCCAAACGGTTCATCAAGCCTGTTTACTAATTAGCGACGGCCATATTTGCCTGGGGACTGTTTCCATAAGAGGAGGACTATGTTGTCCCAGCAGCTAGCTCGGGCCTACTCATTTCTGGCTTTGCTGGAAAAACATTAGGGCAGGCAAGCAGGCCTCATTTTGCCAGGGGGTGGAAAGCCGTTCTAGAAGTCAACAGCGTGTGCAGAATCGCGGCATTATTTCCAGCAGAACAGGGGGGTGGTGCTGTGCATGCCTACCAACCAAAGAGGAGATTGCGTCCCATTTTACCCCCTACGTAACTCTTATACTAGAAGCTGGTTGATTTTTTTTAAAAGAATCAAAAGAAGGGTGGTAAGAGAGCGGCGCCTCTACACAACACGGTTTCCCCATTTTTATCCCGTCCGGAAGTCCCTGCACTTTTACGGCCCCCCAATGGCGAGCTACATAGGCTAGAAATAGACGGGACAAGAGCGTTGACCTGTCTAATCAACTTCCCGTGGATCATGACCTACTGGCCTAAGTCATGAAACGGAATTACTTGGCCTTTGGCGCATTGGACTGGAGTGGGGTAAGGGTTGTGGCGGCCATTTTGGGAACTCCTTATCTCTCAAGGTGGCCAGGTGAAGTTTTCTGGGCGCCATTTTGGATTTGCTAGCCTTCTAGAATCTAGAGTGTCCAGGTGAAAGGACATACGCTTTAATTGAGGGCAATTTGAAATATGGCCTACTCCAAATATTGACTGAAACAGTTGACAATATGGACACTTCCTTATCTCTCAGTGTCGCCAGACGAATTCAAATATTTCTTAAAACTCAAGAAATTTTCATCTGAAAGAATCCTCATTTGTGCAATTACGCAACTCTTTCGCCTCATGTGTGTCGGAATGCGGACTGTCGCCATGTTGGAACCTCCCCATCTGTTAGGGTGGCCAGATGAAAGAGGAGTTTTCTAGGGTGGTCTTGGTTTGCTCTGGAGGCGATGGCTGGGAAATTGTTGCGATGAGGCGGTGACGGGATGGCTAATGGGACCGGACTGCTTGTTTGAGATGAGAGGAAAGAGTCTGGAGGGTGAGCAGGTGTGAGGTATCTAAATCCGAGCGCCAAGAACCAACGAAAGACATGCCTTTCATTCGAGGCTCAGAGCGAAGCGAAGAAGGAAAACAAAAATTGGGCCTTGTCATGAACTAGAACGAGACTATTTATTCCTGGATACCCTTTTTTTCTGTTTTCTTTCTGGTGAAGCATGGAGGCGGAAGACATGTTGGATAGTTCGGCGTTGGGAAAAACAAGCCAAGCGTGGTCAGTTCTACGAGCTTTGTGTCCCTGTCGCCTTTTCCAAACCCCAACAATTCGGCTTTGTAGCTTGGAGATACTGCATGTCACAATTCTTTTACAACGTCAATCTGTGTAACGTAACAATGTAAAGTCTGCAAATTCTGTCTGTTTTTATTTGTAAAATGTGCTTCTTCAGGGCGACTTCCTGGAATTTCTTCCAATTAATTGAAAATTATAATATGTACTGGAATCTTTACAATCCGAATCATCTATCAGCATATAACAAAAACCGACCCCCGGATGGCCCCTTCTTGCATGTAATCTCAGTGGAATCGCAGAAATTGTAGGGGAGCCCCATGATTAATGAAGACGGATGCCATGTCGGCTTGACTCTGAAATAAGGAGCTGGCACGAAATAAGGGAGTCGAGTAGTGGAAGGCAATCCCCGCCATTGAGAAATTGCGCGGTTTATTTGATGGGGGTACCGCCTCCCTTAAAATGTCTCAGAGTCGGATGCACAAATGATTTGAATCCAGCTTGAAGATGGGAGGCGGACAGGTTTTAAGAAGACCTTACAGTACAGAGTGAATGGCGTGGCTTTAATTGCTTGCCTCAAGTGTAATGTTCACACCCAAGGTGTTTCGTCAATATTTTCTGAATTTTGATGATCCGAATCTGAATTAAACATTGGGCTAACTTTAGTCGAGTTAACTTAGAGTTTGGCAATTTCCGACCGAATTGTAAGTGTAAATTGGGAAATGCCTAATCAGGGCGCTGAAGTGAACTTGCGGGAAGGGCGCCCTTCTCATAGCTGCTATCTCCTCCTGAGGCTCCTCCAGCTTAATGAATTTCGCGTGACGGACATTATAATTAGGTCGTTAGCGCCTTCCTCCCTCAACTAATAGGTCACACTCCTGCCAGAATTCAGGATTAGTTCACCAGCCATGGTTGTTACTATAACATGCAAGTATGCAAATCCAGCAATAAGTTGGATGGCCTCTGTCATGGCTTCAGATGAAAACTTTAACCCTCCTGCTCAATTTAGCCGAGGTTTACGACAAAATCCTGCCCCGAGTTTCTTCCGCTACTATTGAAAATTTTACAGCCTATTGTACAGGCCGTAAAGCTCATCACGCGAATAAATGGAGGACAATTCTTTTTGGAGGAAACTTTACTTGAGGGGCTTGCGTTTTGCTGAATTTGAGCTTCAGGGTTGACTTCAGGTCATCCATCCTAACCCCACAAGGTTACTCAGGGTCGTGGTCTAATAATACATATGTTTGGAGCAATTTTTTATTACGACCGACCCGCAACCAGGCCGTCCCACGACTTCATACAAAGTTACTCCTCCTTCTAGGTCCACCAAAAGACACGTACGCTCCTGCCATCTAGTGAGGGTTGGTGTGTTAAGCCGCCATACCGCAAGGGTTAAATGTGCAAGACCACAGTTGCTTTGGAAGTGGTTTGGCCCTCCTAAAAGGTTGGTCCTCCACTTCCAAAGTGTAATTCACAAAATTGCATTTCCACTTACTCCTTTTCCTGAGCCGCCATTCGTATTCTGTCGCACGCTAGAGCCACCGGAAGAAAAAAAAAATTGCAAAACACTTTACCAGGCAGCAGCAAGGGCAGTCTCGTTAACCACAGGAGCGTACCGAGAATGACCCCCCTGTTGCCCCTAATAGAGTCGAGCCTGAATCCGGCGACGAGATTCTCTTGGGACACTTTACCAGGTGGCGCCCAAATTCAAATCGTTGCCACAATTGGATGCAATTGTCCGCTCTCCTAGGAGCGATTCGGGGTCCGACACTTTACACCGGCCGTAAAAAGAAAGGGGGGGAAAAGGACAAAAAAACAGGGTTAGAAAGGGGGAAAAAACGGGTTTGGAGAAGAAAAAAAAAACAGGTTGTAAATGTGACAGAAGAGGCGAAGTTTCTTGGGCCCAAGGAAATTAGATGTCGGCTTGATTTGGTGGTGGGTAGGATGGAGCTTTGGGCTCGTAAATGTTAGGCGCGATTATTATGGGACGATCAGGAGTGGGAGGTAGAAAGGTGACCTGTGGTGGGTCAAATTTTGACATCCACTTTAAAAAATTCTTGAAAAACAAACGCGTATTTCGTATTTGGGGCGAATTTTATGCAAATTTGTTGCGCGTTTTTATAAGAAGGTCGTTATATCGGAGTTACAATAGACACCGTGCAGTTCATAGAAAGAGAGTTAACAATACAGAATAAACCGAGTTATAGCAGGGGCTGTAAACCTTTACAGGAAGTTTATATGGCCATAACCAGACTCTGCAAGACCGCCATAAATACTATATTTTCATGGTTGGCACAGTCGACGTTAGCTTTTGAGCCCGTCTTATAGATTTTTTTTCTTTTTCTTTCGACGTACTTTGTTATAGACTAGCATTACACCATAGGAGCCGCCCCTTAACAAGAGTAGAAAAAATTGCATGATATTACGGCTATTTGGTCTGTCTCGACGATTGCTTCACATGTCGGTTTCATTGAGAGGGTTAAACTGACGTTGCATGTTTGGTACGGCGGTACTTTCATGTCAGCACGTTTATACAAGGCATTGATTGCACGGCCGCAAGTAGAACTTCCTCACACACCGCTGTTTAATTATAATCAATGCACATGCTCACATGTGTGCGAGTACTGAATATGTCTCAAGCTCCAAGTACTTTAGCCAAATCAATAGTGTGGGGGGATTACTACACTGTGATTAAGCTCTGTAGCCACTTTAATTAATACCAAGCGACGTTCTATCCTCAACTGGTTTCAGGGTACAGGGTGTGTCATGTCAATTTCAATGGCAGTGATATAGATGATTTAACAACTTTCCACTAAAAGTTATCGAGTCACTCCCCCAATATATCAATCTTGGCACAGATCCTTTGAAATGGCCACATTAGAGGGGGACTAGGGTCCTAAAATGGCAATTTAAAATGTTATAGAGATGATGTATTGTTGGGCCAGGTCAGCCTGCAGAGGAAGCAAGTAATAGGATGAGCCTAGGAGTTGGCACAGCTGGCGGCAAAGACAAAAGCCCAAGGATCGAAACCCTCCAGGATTGGTGCTGATGAACTGAATTTTCCAGACGTGAAACAAAAGCCCACCCCCGCAGGAGATGGCCGGTAAAAATCAATATTTGTTATGTGCTAGGATAGTACTATATAGCACTATTTAACAAATATTTTTAAAATTTGTTAAAAAACTTTCACAATGTAACATGGTTGAAGCCTCTCATTTTATGCCTTGTTATTCCTTTGCCAAGACACCTTTTTGTCATTAGGGTTCAATTGCTCGTAGGCAGTGTTTACATCAAAGGGTATATGTAAATGGGCACCTTTTTTCGTTCAATGACTGTATCCTTTTAAGGAGCCGCTACGAAGTTGTGACAGGAAAAGTCACTTAAGGAAATTAAGGGGGATGATGCTAGGTCAGGTGTGAAAGTATGAGCATAAAGTCAGTTATTACGTCATGCACCTGAATTATCCGATTATGTCTTGAGATAAGATGTTGCCAAATCGGGCCGTAAATTAAGGAGGTTTTCTCAATTAGGAAATATATATATTTTTTGGGAACATCTTGTCACAAAGTGAAACCGCATTTCAACATTCTTTTCGACGCCCATCAAGAGGTTGTTTCGTTGACAAAATCATTACCATTCGTCTTTCTTCACATCAACATTTCGACTCTCCTGTCTGTCAACGTATCAATCATTCGAATAAGCAAAGACGTCAAACACTTATTAAAAATGGCCGCATTCAGAACCAGAATTTTCCACTTAGCCCGGCCGCTACATTCTTATGATAATTTGGATTTTGGAGCATAAAAAAGCGTACTCTGGACAACAATCGGGCTTCTTTCCGGTTCAAAATCCTTCTCCAAAAAAAACACCGAAATCTACTCCAGAGTCTAACACCTGTGGTAGATGGACTGCGAGTGGGAATAGGTCTAGGGCTCTTAGAGTTTTTTATTTCCTTTTCCTTTTTTTTGGGGGGGGNTGGAGGGGGGGGGGGCAGCACAAAGGAATAGAGCTGGTGCTATCGGGGTTACAGATGGATCACAGTAAAAGGGTGGGAGAAAAAATGGCTGAGAGAGCGTTGGATCCATAACAGATTTGAAGCCTGGAGGAAAAATCCGGGATCTGAAAACATGGAGCTCTTGGGACAGGTCAGGTCAAAGTGTGGGTGTCTGAGAATGGTCACTTGTTGAACGATATTCAGTAGACAAATTGGGAATAAATTGCATGGTAAGTAGCCAATAAAAACGCTATAGAATTTCGGAAGAAAACAGCGTGCGCCATCTACTGATTTCCGTCTTAACTTCTGACTAAACATAGCTGTAGTGTCCGTTACAACCTGCAAGTTAGCTGCAGTTTGTGTAAAAAATTTAATTAGGGTTAAAAGACCCATTTTAATAGTGATTAACGACCATGCAGCTGGCAACCCCCTTTGTTGCCCATTATTTGCCTGAGCCACCTCCCATCCAATTTGTCACCTGACTTTTTTAAAAAAATTGCGACACATCCGCCATATGTGACAGACTGGCATTTACAGGTGCATGTCCCGTAATATAAATTAATGATCGACTTCTTGCTGGAAAAAAACCCAATTTGAGCCACTGTCGCAGCAAAACGGTTCCACCCCGGATTTTAATCAACACCGGATGCAAATTGGGAACAATCACGTTTGATTGGCATATACACACAAAAACTTGCATATGTTACATGGAAATGCTCCTAATGCAATATGCATATATCCGGGCAAACTACTACCCACACACTGGTATTTAGGATAGAGCTCGGAACGTTATAAAAGCACCGGTCGCCCCGTCATGATCGTGATCCTGATCAGGAGGCTGGAAAAGATCTATAGTCATGGCCCGGACAACTGAGGGCATTGCTCGACAGGGTTTGCCAGCAGAACCAATATATCGATAGCTGCTGGGCTGGAATGAAAAAAAAAATGCTGTATATCATCCCAGATTCAATGGGGAACCAGATTTCCATATATGGACTTATACATTTTAATATGTGGAGACGGATGTGTGGTCCAACCTAATAATATTGTGTGGAATTTATGTTGGGAATGTGTGTGCCAGAACTTATGACAAACACGGCTGTCGTCAACATATGACATTGTGCGGTTCAATTTGCGCGCTAAAAGCCATTTCGCGAATATGTCGTGGTCTTCTCCGATTCGGATAATCATATTTCAGAATTATAGTGTCATTTTTTGTGTGTGGGGAAAGAAACATATTGCAGGTTCCGTAATGCAAATCTTGGGTGCCTTAGAGAAACGGAAGGGATAAATCACAGGACGTTTTCGCATGTGAAGCTGTGGGGGCACACTGCATAAATATTTATGCGGAAATAAGAATTCGCGATGCGCCGCCATAACTCGCACCTGCAAAAATTTTTGCCAAGCTGGAATTACCTGTGCGGCTGTCCATAAATCAACATTCCTCTAGTTTTACCTACACCCCAACCGAGTAGTGGACAGTGACGTATGTGGCCTCTTGATTTATGCTCCCAGTAGGAAAACGGCGCAAACTTTCAATTAACCTAAAGGACATTATGAGGAGATAAGGTCTGGCCTCGTTACGGGTGCTGAGAATTAAATTAAGCGAAATTTATGACCTGTAACCTTAGGAGCCGTGGTGAGTTTCAAGACGGTAATGAAGTCAAGCTTAGATTGGTCCTTCCCAAAATGGGATGCTATACAATAAAGCTGTGTTCAGCTTACAAAGTGGACGATCACATTTATTTTAAAAAAAATTTCCAAATTGTTACAGATTTTTTTGTGTGTGACACCTTGTACATGGCTAACTGAATCTTTGGGCTTTTGATCGATTAAACACGATGCTTATATGTCACAACAGTTCGTTGTCCGCATCAGTTATGCAAGCAACTGACAAGCTCGATTTATAATTCCGTTTTCCCTTATTTCTAATTTCAATATTAGCCCTGCAAGTCCTTGTTAGTTTAATACGCTACTGGCAACCACTCACGATTAAAGTCGACAGCTCGGTTCATTAAAGTCAGAACAGGAGGCTTTAAGGGCTCTAAATAACCAAGACCGGCATCACATTTTTTTGGAATTTTTTTTTTAAAAGTGTTCTCAGACCTTCCACACTGTTTCCAGTTTGAGTTAGAAACACTGTAAATCTCACCCACATCGTGCTCGTATTTTCGGGATTTGCATACTCGATACGCACCAAGTTTGTGCGTGGCAGACAGGTGATACAATGTAATTTTTTTTTTCAGATACAGGTTTTCGTTTCCTCCCCAGTATGCACATCAAGTAGGCTAATTGCGACAGGCCAAATGTACATGTAAGCAGCTCCACCCCTTTTGCCTGCCTCATTATCTGCAACCCATCTGGATGGAGATACGTGTCTTTTTTCGCAAAAGGGCGGAGGTGTTCTCTTATTTTCTCAGCAGGTCTTGTTTCAAGTGTGTGCCAAGCCTATTGGTGCTTTACGACTTGTCGTGCGGATTTGAAACAATATAGGGAGCGGCCGATTAGTAGGTTTCGAATTGGCGATTGCAAATTTTTTTTGTAGATAAGGAGTGTTATACAGTAGCTTTCGGGTAGATCTGGTCTAGATTTGGATCTAGCTTGTTTGCGAAAATATATGCCTCTAATAGTACGTAACTTAGAGCTGGATTGAAACTTCGCACTTTATAGATATTGAATGCCACAAGGACTTTAAAAAATAATTTGCAATTTTTTTTAAATGGGAGGTGCATGGTGTTGATGTGTAGTTGATTAAAATAATTATGAACCTGCTTTTAGTATACTTCTACAGTCCGTTAAACGAGAGAACGATCTGACGTCACAGCAGCCGGTGTTTTCTGAGCATGCGCGTGATTCGGGGACGTGATTGGAGAGAAGAGGCTGGTGGAGGCGGCCTGAACGTGACGTCAGATCGTTCTTTCGCTTAACGGACTGTACAGCAGTAGAAATCTGACCTAGGACTACGTACAGACCCATAAACTTAGTTATCGTACACCGCAATGTAGCCTCAACTAGGTACAATACGATTAGCGCCGAAAATCCCAGCATCTCAAAGCGATATACACAAGCCAGAAAGTGCCAGGTCCCCTGGTTTCAAACCTCCTGAATAATATATCCGGACTGAGGGTAAAAACCTCGGTGGAAAAGCCCTGTTCACAAGTGAAATTAATGGTGCATTTGACCGTAAGTAGAATTCGTGGCTCCGCGCCTGACAAATTTAAGGCTTTCAGACCCCCGGTCTTTCCACATCGATTTTTGTGAAAGAATGATGCTGACGGCACAGATGTTCCTTATCCTAGGTTAGGGAGGGCCTAAGCTTTTGGGAAGAAGAAACCGGACCTCACTCCAAAAAATGCCCGTTGCTTTTTTCAACCCTGTAGAAAAAGACATAGCTCCGGATAAGGAAAGAATGAGGAGTGAAAATGCCAAAGGGTGTGGGTGAAAAGGGAACTTTATATCTAGGCATTGTTATCCAGGAGTGTTATGCGGACATGCTGATGCTGCCTGCTAGCAATGGCATTTTTATGGTCCGACGGATAAAGATCGGGGGGTCCTTGGGTGAACGACCTCCAAAAAAACGTCGACGTCGATTTTTTTTCAACTTCTGGTAATTCGTCGAATGTATGCAAAATTCAATAACACATTCAGCACAATACGAGATGTGTACAACCCAACAGTGTAAACAAGCTTTGGCAAAGCTGCAACATGAACTTTCAACCTCCGGTATATCCAGCGAGAAAATAAATTGCGCACATTGCTGTTCATTTACTGGAGGCGGGAAGTAAAGGGTTTAATTAAGTCGGCCGCAATTACAAATGGTTGGATTTTGCAAGACGATGGGATTGGAAAGGCGAAAAAATTTTATAACAAAAGGCTCAGAGAAAGTTGATGCAATGCAATTTCCTTTTCGCATTTGTGCCAACTGTGTACTTTCCTACTTGGAATGTATTCAAAGTGAGGCTGATCCGCTCAAGAATCCTCATTAAGAGATTTGGCGAAAAATCATTTTCACTTAAAGACAACCAGGCGGAATACTTAATGATGAATGGCGATATAATAGCAAATTATTTTCCGCCTAAAAGTTCGGTAATTTCAACCGAACTTTATGGATTAATCAAAATGAAATTATATCCACGATTTTTACATATTTTTTTTGCATTTCAATGAATCGTTGAAACTGAATTGAATGCAAGTGAAGGAGACGCTTCCGTAAAAGGAGGACGAAAGGTGTATGGTAGGCGTCCAAAGTAAATATAACCCTTCTTTTTTTTGCGGAGACGGGGTCACATAGTCGCTATAAATCACTATACTGGCGAGAGAAAAAGCGGCTTGATTTACGCCAAAAGTTTGTCTCAGAGTTTTAACGGATCTCGAAGTACTTTATGATCAATTAAATTAGGCATTCACTTGGATCACTTCCAGGGTATTGGCACTATGTTAAATTCTATGGCTTTTCTACGTACCGTATTGAATATTTTTAATTGATGGAACTAATCTCAACTAGTCAGATTTACATTTTGATTATATTTATTATTTTAATTTATAAATTTTTTGATGTAGTGACGACTTGAGTCGATTTTTATATAATTACTACAGTGAACATTTTTGAGCACAAAATCGCGGTTAATTGAAGTAACTTTTAAAGAGCAAACATCAAAAGTAGAGTGAGTTATTACGCTCCAGAGACTGAAATATACGATGAATGATTACATTAGCTTGCAAAGTTTTGAGAGGAATGTATAAAAAATCTGTCAGCTGGCTGGATGATTTAGTGGGTCCGGATTCCCACATAGAATTGAGTGTACCCTGGGTTATTCTCGAATCCGGGAAGAGCCTTGGCTGCGATCATTACCCCAAGATTTCCTTTCTCTCTCTCCGGAGAAAAGGAAAATGGCTCCTCCTTGTCTTGTGCAATAAAACAAAGGACGAATCGGGACCTAGGTCTAATAAGGCAGCCAACCAAGGATGGTGTGCCTTTGCCCAAATCCTTTTACTGCCGGCCGTTTCTCAGCTCCACCTTTCCAGTGTCAGACCTACAAAGGTCACTCTTGGCTTTCACACGCGATTCAGATAGCCGCAGTTTCACTACAAACTCATTTACATGCGAGATGCTCATAATTCGAGCTTAACAATGAGCCTGAAATTCTTGACGTCATATTCAGACAGATATAGGATAGTTGCATGCTGGGTACAAACGATGGAAAACTTACTAATTGCAGGTACAAACTATGGGAACTCAGTGGGAACTAATTGCAGGTACAATGTAAAACAATTTTAAAAATGGCCGACTTTATGGTATTTCTCATTTGCAAAATTATTTATGATTTGTGAAGCATTTGCGACAAACTGGATATTTGCAGATACTATGACGCTCAAAATGCGAAATATTCAAATATTTGTTAAAAAACCTCGTTCTATAGGGCATACAAATATCAAATATTTACCTAAAAATGTAAAAATTTGACTACACAAAACACACATTTATGTTATAAATTGCCATCAGTTATTTGTTATTTGATTTATGATGAAATGCAGACATGTGCACTTGTGAACACAAATTGCAGGTTGATTATGGTTGGCTAAACACTGACTATTTCCAAACATGACGAACACTGACTTGACGGGTGCATGCAAAATCTGTTGCTTGTGCATGGTGTGGCTAACGGAGAGCGATAAAAAATAATCGCAAAAAAAAAGGCCCGTTCGCAAATGCGCCACGCCCTGCTTGGAAGTTTACGACCGGGTGAAGCAAAAAGAAAAACACGGCCAAGCTTAGATCTTAACACCGCCCGACTTACATACACGTACCCGGTATGGTCTATGTAGCGATCGGAGGCCCCATGCCGGATTAAATGCTAATGAACAAATTGATATGCAACGCCCAGTAAATTGCAAACTCGTGTCATTCTGGCCTCTGGAGGACTCGCAAAAAAATTTACATGTTGAAAGACATGCATACTGGAAGCCTTCTAACCCAAAATAAATAGTCAATCGCGTTAAGTCTGAACTTTAAAATTTCCGCATCTGGCTACACTGCGAGAAAGTAGTTCCTTAGAGCTATCCATCCGCCAAGGGGGGGAAGATGTTATAGGGCCAAGTAGTTCCAGAGCGGAGGTGCAGTTTTATCAAAATTTTGTAACATGTACGTGGTTTTCACGTGTACTGTACAGCCAATGATATCCGTTAGAAAGATGCGAGTCTAAACCGATTAAATTAAAATCATCCGGTTGAGATCCTCGGTGTTTTGGTCCTATCAGGTGATACAAGGGTTGGTCGACTCGGTTTTGTCCTGTCAGGCTTGAGTTCATCATGACAAGGGCCATTAAGCTCGGTGGCTCCCATTCCGTGAGTGTTGACCGTGGATATCAAGCACGGAAACGCTGGAAATGAAACGTGTAGTTGATTGGCGCGTTAGCGGTTGTCACGGCAGCGAATAAAAAGAGTCCGCTCAGATTGCCAGGGACGACCTGAAATGTCCGGGCGGCATCGTTACTTTTTTGAAAAGGATCTTCGAATGCCTCTTCGCACCTTAGTCATCAACATAGTGTTATAGGATGGTATGTTGTCCTTACAGTTTAGGGCAATGTTGACAGTGTTTGAGATACCGGCTAGCCTTTTACGAAGCGGCCTCTTTTCCTCATGGTCTAAATTTGGCCATAATGATATGGGGCGTTGCGATTTCAAATCTGCCGTTGCGCTGCTTCAAATATAAGCACGCCGAACTATTTATAAATAGGCGGAGGAAAGGGGTTGAGCTGAAGAGGGTGAAGATTCCATGTGTTTATATAGCCGACTCAGAGGAAATATTCGCAAATATTTTACACCTGATGCTATTTTGTACGACATGTTACATAAGCCATTTATTGTTTTATTAAGAGGAACTTGCTGTTCGCTTGCTCGTCACTTTCAGAGTTAGTTCTAAATCTATATTTGGACACAGTTCATATTATACGTTTGAAGGCAGGGTGTAGAAGGATCATCATGTTCTAGATTCTGAGGACGGCGGCTTTATTGCCGACAAACTCCGCCTTTTCTTCATCACATTAATAATTTCATACCCGCTCGACTTTACGAGGCACGACGTGACATTAACTCCAAGGCAGAAAATGGATCTAGACGCCTTCCTTTACTATAGCTGTTCTTTTTTCTTTTTTCTAACTTTTTTTTTCTAACAATGGTTCTAGTTGTTGCTGTTTTTTTCACAGAGTGGTTCATTTTTACCGAAAGGGTGTTAGTGTTATCTGCACGTGCATTATGCTGGTTATTTTGAAAAGGAGCTAGAATTTGTTGCCAAGGGTTTCCTGCCTGGTTGGGTCTTCATTCAACGTTAATTGGCTATTTCGGAATAATGGCGTATCTTGTTGACTATTTCCGTCCCATAAAGGAGCCTTTCGGCCAGGGGGATCTCTCCCCAAAAAACCCAGCCTAGGTTTTGTCTCCCTAGCGGATGATAAAGCGTCGCAACAAGATGCAGAATCCGCTCTAATTAGTCGACAAATTTTGTGGAGTGGAGATAAGCACCCTTTGTACTCCACATTCAATTTTGGGATTTGGACCAAGCAAGCTGGGGGTCCAGAATGGATTTGTTGATATGCCTCTTCTCCTCCGGGACAAGAAAGAAGGGGATTATACGAATGCCAATTGCAGGCGCTACCTCCACACAAAAGAGGTGGTAAATCCGGGTGCAGACAATCATGCAATCTGGGACATCATCCATCTTGTTTCCACCCAAAAAAGCAGGGAGCCAAGGGCCAAATTGGGGCCGTTCTTTTACGCCTTCGCTTTTCAATGCTGCCAAAGTGCTCGGACCTCTTCCTCTTCAAAGCAGGTTTCGAGACTTGTTGACGACGCAGCGAGGCTCTCAAGTGCAGATTCCACTTTTGAAGCTGACACCCGGTAGATGTGGAACATAAAACAGGGTGTCGTCATTGCTTTTGGACCCTGTGGTGCTATCGGAAACGCGGTTTCTGGTCATATCGTCGCGGTTTCTGGACGGAACTTCCTAACATGGCGGTTTATGATCCTTGCAATCCATACCCAAAATTGGGAGCCACAAAATCATCTACCTGCCTATGTATACTTCAAAGTAAAAGGTTTTAATTAAAAAAAACTGCACCATTGTTTGACATGAATTTCTTCTTGGCAACTCCCTTTTCGAAGAAAAAAAAATCAGCGATTCAATCGCGTTATCGTGCAGGTATCATGACCAGTACAAATTAACACTGGCGTAATCAATTTGACACGTGCACAGATCCATGGGAAAGGGGACACCAGGGCGATAATTATTCATCGTCCCTCCCATTGGCCTCTTTTACAGCTCTTAATGACCTTTTGGATAAACCAATGCCAATTTTTCGGCCTTTAGAAAGGTGTCACATGATGGCCAGAGGTCACCCGAGTCGCAATTCTTAATCATTTGGTCGCGTCTGGACCACGCCTCTAATTGCAAGAAATCTATTGCTTCTGCTCAGTGTCTCATCGACACTAATGACCATTTTTTTGCCATGTGCCAGTCGCAAACCTGTTATTAATTTGCTGCTAATTGGCCTACAAATGAATGACCCATCGATGGCACAAAAAGAGAAGCCATAACTTCGAATCGGTAAAGAGCGACGCGATGTCATTTCAGAGAGTTATTAATGACGCATCGCTGGAGCCTGTAATTGACACGGGTAATGAGACAAAATTTTATGCATTGCGTCGAATTAATCGTACGTTTAGACGGATTCAGCCGATGTCATATTAGTCGCGTAATTTTGGAAAAAAAATTAATTTATACATTGAAATTGTCGCTCATGTAAACAGTGGCACTAACATGTAATCCTGTGGCTCCTCGAAAGTTGTAGAAAAAAATCAACACATTCTGAAACATCCATTGCATCAATATTGCCTAGTGTAATGGACCAACCCTTCCCAAGAAGCCACATCAGCGGAAAATCCCCCAACTGAAAGTACGCCCATTTTTGGGGAGAGGTCATTCCATGTGCCTTGGAATTTTCCTCCACAGAAAAGAGGGCCATTCCTCCTTCATTCCCTCATTCCTGCCCAGGAAGATGTCTCCATCAGACCTAAGAATATGGCATCATTCCAGGCCAATTTTCTGGCCAACACGCGTTTCCACATGTAAGCTGTCCCCCCCAGCCATTAGTCCACCGCATGGGTGCAAGCTCTGGACAAACAAACCACCCCAGATTTTTAAAAGCCAGAGAGAATTAATTTGTCGCATTGTCGCGTCACGTCACGTCCTATGAACCTTGAGAATCCTCATTTACAATCAAATCTGGAGCAAAAATGGTACGATCTAGCAGCTAGGAATGGGCAAAGCCTGTACTATCATGGCATACACGTAGGATGGGGTCCCCCCTTCTCTTCAATCCCACTCTTCTCCCAGCATCGTAAACGAAAACAGATGTGAAGTGTGACGTGACCACAATAGCAATGAACCCTGTTATTGACTTAGCAGTGCCCAGATCACATGCCTCCGCCGACATACACTCGGTGCAAGACAAAGAGATTGTCTCCAACACGGGAAAACAAAATGACGTCCATTTGTGGCCATATCCTAGAATGACGCAACCTGGATGGCTTCCACGGTCAGTGTTGCAGATGTACCAGGATAAGAAGGTATGCATAATCATCAACACATCCATCTTTTTTTTTTAGACAGCATCAGGATGGTAAACACGAAAGTGTGTCAGAGTTCATAATTACGTGCCTCTTCTTACACTCCTGATGTAACATCTTGGAAGGGTGCGGTTCATGCCTGCCGTCTCTTCGCGTCTTCCTATTATGCAAAAAAGTGGTATTGATTTTATCGGCAACTCTTAAGTCATCTGTCATCCTCAGCACAGGCGAAGATTACCCCAGGTTTCGTAACACAAACGTGCGAGTCTGTCGAGTGTACCGTGCTTTTATACCACGGTTCAATACCGACCCTGTTATTATTACGAGCCGCACTTGTTGTCAGTACGCGATAAAGTGTGGTGACTGCAAAGTGGCACTTTAGAAGTCGATGAACTGTGGCGCATGACAACCAATGTCGGTGAAAAACAGCTAAAAAAATGTTATGGACAATCCAGCAGCACTCGATCAAGGTGAAAACGCCATTGCAAATAGTAGCAACTTTTCCAACTAAGATGGATTGCTTGAAGGTGTAATTGACAAACCGTGTAAAAATTTACGAAAAACAACAACAACTTTTTTTTTTCAGTTGGTGTTGAAGGGCCCATGTTGCTTTGACAGTGGAAAAGTAATTGGGCGAGTAACGCTCCATCAGTTTACTTCTCATGGCGAGTGACGGCCAATCAGTTTGGTGGAACGACGGGGGTTCGGTTTTTCGCCAGGAGAAAAGATGGAAGTCCCATTGGAAAAAAAAAGTTTCGTGGAACGAGTTCAAAAATCTGCGGATCTCGTTTTCAATTTGGCCTCACGCTTTTTGAGAAGGTGATGATGTATCTGTCAGCAAGGTTTTAAACCGTAACTCACTACCTCATAACTCTAACTATAGACTAAACAATGTCTCCTACAAAAGTGCAATCAGAAAGTTTGATTCTAACACTGTTTAAGTTGACCCCCTTTTTGGCAAAAAAAAAGTCTGGGCGCCATGGAAATATTTGTTTACTTCGCATCTCAGAATTAGTTCCGGTTTGAGCTCCATTCATAACTTTGCTAAAAATATAGGACTGTGATTTACACTGATCTCGGACAGGAAATTCTGAGAGTTAATTTTATCCTAGAAATCATCGGCGAGTCATATCCGTGATAAATTGCAAAACAGGGTTATTCCAGCGGAATATAAGTTGAGTAAGCTAAAATAATCCTGTTCATGACGTATTTCGGCCAAAAAACTCAAAGTGCATTCATAAATAACGAGAGTCGAGAGGAAGAAGACATTAAGGAGGCCGATTTTGTACACTACCACACAAAATAATGCGAATCGCAAGTGATGCAGACCATATGCCAAGAGTTAGAAACGTTTAGTTGTCATGTTTGTACAGTACAACAAGAAGAACTTGCCGAATTTATTTATTAATTTATTTATTTATTAATTTATTTATTGTTTAGTAGTACAATAGTAACATACTGTGCTGTGTATAGCAGTTAAACCTAATGCATTTTGCATGCAAATGTTAGAAAAAAAGTCCTTTATTTATATGATTGCCATGCAATGGAGGCTAGCCAAACTCCTGCTGGTAACAAGCAGGATTACATGCATTCATGACATTTATTACATCATTGTGGGATGAACCTTATTATTATGAATCCGCCGACCTCATGCTGTACTGAACACGCCCGGTTATACAAGCGGTGAAACATTGTAATATTTCCCAGCATTTGCCACGCCAGATTGAGTTCATGAATTTGGTTAACTACTGAGTGCACCAGGGATAAAGTCAGGTTCAGAAAAATATTACAATAGTAATTTTAAGCGACTTTTTTTCCACCTATGAAAGCAGCTCCGTGGCAAAGAAACGAGCGCAAAAAAATCAATGGTGTAACTCTTCCAAGCCAAGGCAACGCCGGAGACTAGCATTGACGTGCAAAAAAGTGAGAATGCTATAACTTTAAAAATATGAACGTAGTCTTCCAGGGATGGGACAGAATCGATTCATATTTTTTTTTTCAAAATAAGAAAGGTTTCTGGTCTGGTTCCACTCCCCTTAATAAATCTCTAGCTAAACAACCGCAACTTGGCTACCAGTTTATCATCACACATTAAAAGCCATTTCTTAATGAAATGATCCATAAACTGTGGAGTATGCAAGTAAGGCCCTGCGCAATTCAGATATGCGTCATGCATCTCTAGGCTTGCTTCTATACCCCCAGAAGCTCTCATCTAGTCCTGTCAAGAGGAGGCGATAAGATAGAAGGGCTGTCATACATCAGTCCACCTCCCTGGCTTAATGGCATAGTTGGCGGTGGAAAGACCTCCACTATATGGTCGTGCTCCCCTTTTGGACTTACATGACAACCCTAAGAGAGCGACTCATATTTCTATCCACGGGCAGTCTATGAATTATCATTCAATTGCTGTCGTTGTCATAGACATGGACTTTTTCTGGAAGAATTCCCACCAGTTAAAAGTCACATTGTATTGTACGTTCAATCGTGCGGCGTCTCAGTAATGAATAATACATCTAGACGCAACGCAAATCGACAAAGTGTCATGCCAATTGAATAAGTATCCGGGTCACTCCGACCCACACATGCCACATACGGAATGACGATGTCCATCTATAGCTAGATAGCATGGCTCTCACGGTTAAAACCATCGGAGAAAGTCATGGGGCCAATCAAGTTTGAACCCCTCCAGCACTTTTGGGCACGCGAACAGTGGAATCTAAGAACAGGCGGCTAGATTTGGGTAGAAAAGTTACAGCCAGGCTTTGAGTTAATCTTCCGTAATTTATCAGGCGTGGTTTGTCGCATCGTGTGCACCTATAAAGATAAGGGCGTACCTAAGTTATGGACGCTGGAAGAAGACGGTGCTCGACACCATTTTTTTAAAACATACTTATCACGGTGGGGGCCAGGATTAATTTAGAAGAGCAAAGAGTCGGTTTTCATCACGCACCGCCAAACCACTAATCACCGCTGAATTACTTCTTAGTGACACCTATTGTCCAGGTCTCATCCAATGGGTGCAGACCTCCACGCGATGAAGGTATAAGTGGCCTGAGGGTGATTAAAATTGTAATTTGTGCGTGGCGTCTGCCCATTTATCGGCTGATGGCCCAATTTCCACACCTTTCCACTTGAACAAGCACCAGGTAGCCGAGCAAAAATAAAAGGCTTTGCATGTGATGATTAGTCGCGCCCACCTGCGGCGATTTCACAAACCAGCCAGCAGTAGCGTCCTTCCGCCATATTGGCTGCCAAGATAGAGTCGTTTCAAGCCAAGAAACACGAGCTCATTACAAGACCAACGGTTTTTTTTATATTTACTTTGAGATCGACCACACTATTGACCTGAATAGTGTGGGCTCATCGATTCGATGGGAGGGTATCTTCTGAAGTAAAAATAATGTCGTCAACTGGTGGATGTTGTTACTTAAAGCCTTCCTGCTGATATAGTGCTTTTGCTGAGTCCCCCCTGGGGGTATTTGGCCATATTGGGCTGCTTTTGACAGGACCACTTACGTCACCCCCGTTTGATGTTTGGTGCTATTCACGGAAAAATGGTGGTGACCCATTTCGTTAGTCGACAACTTTCCTCGTCTCTTGTTATAACCGGAGTTCTCTCGTTTCAGGATGATGCATGATGGAGGGAATGGGAAAAGGAAGTGCTGATTGGTTAGATGAGTACGGATTGTGCTGGAATCCTCCAGAACGGTACGTGAATATTGAATATTATTAATCCTACTTAATCGTCATAAACGAAACATAAAAACTAGGCTTTATTAAGTTGAGTGTTCTGTGGCTTAATTTATATTCTAATTAGGCGTATGTTTGCGATGTAATCCAGAAATTCTAGCAAGTGAAATTATTTGCCAATTACTGCTATACCTGCTGTGGACCAGTCGGACCTTCATTATCCGTGAAACGTGGCTTTTTCAGTCACCTTGTTAGGCAGGTTGTGTAAATGTTGTGTTCCCAACACTTGATGGAAAAACGTATGATAAAGAGTGTAACTATGAAGACAACTATAATTCAGCCTAATGAAAGTAATTTATAGAGTAGTTTCAAGATTCTCGAGTCGTTATGTGTGAATTACAGCTATAGAGACCATCAAGTTTGTCACCCTTGCACCTTCATCCCTTCTCTCCAAAACACTTTGTTTCTGATTTTACGTTTTCAATAGTTTGGCGAGTAACAGAATATGTATTGTGCAATATAAATAATTCAGTAGTTAGCTACGGTTTTGTTTAGTTAACATCGGAGATAATATTAGTCAAGAACATTCATGGAGTTTATGGAAACACTCATGTGCCGGATTCACAAAGGTAGTTCTTTTCCCGCAAGCACATTTTAGGTCCTTTATATCGCAATTTAAAGCACGGCTGTGTGAATGGACCTTTTACACCTTTAGACCGTACGTATTCCTCCCATAACATTACACCCCATGCCGGTATGGATAATCGCCCGCCTCCAGCGAACGGTTCTCTTTACTCTCTCGGATATACTTATCTACAAGGATAATCTTGCATCGCCACGCCCCCTGCTTGTCAAGAAAATAGGCGGCTTAGGACACTTGATTCCAGTTTGATACGCCTCTATATGATCTGACCAAGTCTAAACGCTATTCCGTGCGAGTCTATTATGCAATGTGAATAATGCGTAATAATTCGGATGATCCCAAATTTGGTGGAGTAATCACACATACTCGTACACGACATTCGATTTGCATTGATACACAATTCGAAAGAAATCCCAACCAGGATAACTTCAACATTTCCTATGCATTTATACTGCTATTTCGTCCGTGATGTATACCGTACCGTCCGCTTATGTAACCATCACAAATGCCCAAACTAATAACACACGTCGTAAACAAACATAACCGCGCGTCCAGCCAGCAAGTAATTAAATTTTGCGGTCAATTCACGCACTGCATTGTACCCTCATTACGCGGCCGATCTGCACGCATCTGCACCTCATTTGTCCACCTGTTATCCGTCCATCGCAGCCTGATCATTCCCCTACCGATTACCCTATGCAGACGCCATTATCCCCCTCTGACAATCAGCATCTGCCCCATGGAAATAGCCGTATCTGAATCAATCGGAAACCCAAATCCGGACTGGATTTTCCCTGGCCTTTCTCTCAGCACTTTGTTTTGTTTAGTATGCAAATATCCCTCGTGGGCTGGGTCTCCAGCGCCACATATCGGTAGCGTCATAGAACTTATAATGCGGCCATCTTTTTTTTTTTTGGAATTGAGATTAGTTTTGGTCTTGTTGTCAGATAAGAGGATTATTGCGGCGGACCTCCTTGATACGCAGTCACTCATTCCAAGGAGGAAGATATATATGCGCGTCTATTTGGCGTGGGAAGGTCTAGTAACCTGTTTTTGGACTGGAAGCTTTTCCTAAAATGGGAGAGATTCCAAAGGGTTAGCGACAGTAAGCAGAGCAAAAGGAGGGTGTTCTCCTTGTTTTATGATGGCCCACCCGCGCCTTTTTTTGGCGAAAAAAAGCAGAATAAAAAGTGCATTACTGAGACTGCTGTTTGGAGGTCGTCGACTCGTAGATTCCTTAATGGCAAACGGTATTTTGTGTGCGTATATTTTGCGATTTGTGCGTTTTTCGGGTGGGTGGGTGGACAGCGTGCATTCAACTCGAACAATGCCCTCCTTCCCGACAAAACCGAGTAAATGTGTCAAATAATGGATAGATAGTAAATAAAAGTTTCTCTCGTTCTCCAATTTATTTTCATGGAAGATTGAATCGACATAAATTGAGCACTATATCGGATCATAAAAGCTGTGTAACGGTGCTTGGCCTAACGTGAATTATTGCAAATAGTTGTGCTCATTTTTAACGGGTAGGCTTTGCTAAAAATTATTGCATTGTCTGAAATAGCTACATATTAGTAGATACGCTTTAGGAACAGGAAACGTATTTTGTCATCACTTGTCGCATTAGCTAATGGATACATCTACCCTGCAATTTTTATCTAAACCATCGGTAAGTAATGCAAACACTGGAGATAAACAGCTATTTTTACACGCTCATAGGTGCTATTACAGCTACTGTACCAGGTAGATGATGTATTATTAAAATGCAATTCTAGTGCGGCAGTTAATAATACATTTTGAGACGCGTTTTCCCTTCTGTGTGTCGCTGCTTGGTATTCTCTCGGCACAAGTACCGTGCCATTATTTGCAATGATTATACGTTTCCTAATAATTCCACTTGTACGTTCGGGAGCAACAAACCGTCCGTTTACATTAGTCTCAGTTGCTTTTACTAGAAGCAGGCTTTCGCAGATGTCACGGTAAATTTGGGCACAAAATATTTTGACAAGTTGATGATTGATCTTCTCCGTACTGTTGTATATATACCCAAAACATTTCAGCACCTCCAGGCCAGGAAGGGTCACAGAGCATATAAACTATCCAGGGTGGAGTCACGCTGCCCAAAAAATGGAAACAAATGATCACTTTGTTTACAAGTGAGCCCCTGTACAGCACATACTGTACTTTGTTGTAAAATGTATTTGTAATGACAATTCTCATGACATGCAAATTTCGCCAAAAATTCATTCATAAATTTAGATGCGTATAGGGCATAATTAAACCGAATCAGCAACAATTTTTTGCGAAATAATTTGTGTTGTCCTATTTTCGAAAATGGTTACCATTTTAACTGATATTAAGATTTTATTATGTTGCGAGGTGTCTAATTGCTTAATAATATCATTGGATCCTAATTTTTACCAATATTGTTTTTAATTAATTATTTTTTATTTTATAAATATTAATTTGCAAGGTAGCTCAGGACATGCTCGAACACTTTAAAAAAATCAGTAATTCTAATTACAGTATTATCAATGAATTTCGCCTAAAGATTGACTGGGCGCCCTTGCAATATCCTAGTGTTTTTGTCACTGGCAGGTGATCTGATTCGTTCTGTCACCTGAATGGGTACAGCGTGGGAAGACCTGAGTGATACCGCCGATTCGCGGATTCCATTTCGGCCCACACACTCCGTGCATAGGCAAAAACGCTCATTTTCGGCGTGTAAACGAGTTGGAAGCGTGTGTCCACCGCATTTTCGGAAGGAACCCTCCTGTGATGAGACCGCTTCAGATTTTTTTTTTTTGGGGGGGGGGGGTGTAAGTGAGGGCCTAGATAAAGGCTGTGGTTTTATGCCTAGACTGTGGCTGAATTTTTAAAAACTTGGTCGTTATTGGGACGATAAAAGTGTGGCCTCAGCAGAAGAAGGTGAAATAAAAACAGTCACTTAGGTTTTGCGAGCAGCAATTTCTGCAGCTATGATTCGTAGAAATCCGTGCTCTCAAGGTTATAAAATGCACACGAAAGGGTTATTAAAATTCAATGTCTGGTGAATTGATCCCCCAGCTCCGAGGATTATATTTACCAATCTCAGGGTTCACTGACTCGTGACTTGTGGTGTTACCATAACCCCCGCCAGCGAATCGCATTACTTGATTTTTTTTGGTCGCGATTTTGTAGCGATTCATTAGTGTATGGTGCGAAGGCATAATTTATTGGCTGAATCCACACTTACAATTGAACACAAAAATCGTAATGATTGTAGTTTTGTGTATTAAAGCCGCGGGCAAAAACTTGTTTTGGAAAGTTTTTCGCTCTGTCAAGGTTACTACTGCTGGAATTATTGAATGGCCGTTACATGTGACCTGAAATTGCATGTTTTTCAGTGGAAAATTTTGCGGATTTTTTTTTGCCCCTTCCACTGCTTGAGCTAAACTTGTTCAGGTCACATCCAACTCTTGCCAAATTGATTCCAAGGTTGTTTTTTTAACGAAAATGTGTACGAATTCGCGATATTTTTAACATATAGCTGTTGTACTCACATTCTTCTGACCGGCAACACAGCCAGTTCCGATGGTACAGCCACCAACCCAGCATCCCGGCACACGACCTCCTCCGGCTGGCAAACGCAGCTGGAAGGACACAGGTCATCCTTGTTGTCACACTGACCATTGTTGAACAGCAACAGAAGGAAGATCAGCCAGGCCATATCTCTCATCATCCTTCTCAGGTCATCCTATTTTACTTGCTATCTGCCGCCATGTCCACCGATTCGCACTGGCACCACTCTCTTCCACCACTACCACTCTGCACAATCATTCCGCAAGCTGTAAAAGGTGGGGTTGGCAAAGAACAGGGGGGGTGGTGGAAGGTAAAAAGAAGGGGGGGTAGATGTTGAGGAGTGCCCTCAGGGGCTTCTTAGCCTGCTGCTAGCCCAAGCCAACTGGCCAAAGTAGGTCGGCTTCTCTAAACCACCGCCACGCAACATGACAAAAGTTGCTCTTACATATTACCAGTATCGCGCTAGGTGACCATCGGGACGGTTCGGTTTTTACTAGGACCTGTCTATGGGTGTCTCAACTTAATTTTTTTTTTTGGATATCACGACCTACCGAATATATTTTTCAGTATGTTTTGTTGTTTGTTTGTCCCTTTCACTGGGCCGGCTGAGGTTACTGCCGCCCACGTTTTCATTCTGCGAAAAACTTGTAGACGTGAGGTCGAACAACGGATTGTCATTCACACCGCATCTATTGGTTCAGGGCGCTAAACTACAATGAATAAAACCGGGAGGGGGGGGGGGGGGGGNGGGGGGGGGAAAGGTTAAAGACCCGCGCGAAATCTGCTGTGACGTAACTTTAACAGCTGTTGTTATGGATGCTAAAATAACCGTCAAATCCAGGCCAAAATTTCACTAGGTTGGCAACAATACCTGAACACTGGTTATATGATTAAAAACCCGGGCCCTTCTCGGATGGGAAGCTGAATCTGAACTGAACAGAACCTGGAGGCCGTCGACGTCCAAACGCGACGCCGTGACGTCGAAAGCCCGGTCGTGTGTCGTTGCGCCGACGCACCATCCCCAAATGCGAAATACAAGAGGAGGGTGGCGTGGGCGGGGATTTTGCCAGGGTGGGATAGGAAATTGGGCTGCACTTGTGAGAAATGAATCCGGATCGTTGCTGCTGCCAGGACTGCAAACCTCCAGCAGCCCATACCAGGACCAGATTTTTTTTTTTTATACTTCGAAAGAGGAGATACCGCTTCAAATTTTTTTTTGTGTGGAAGCGTTTGTGTGTGTTTTATTTCAGTGGAAGATATATTGGGGGCTGTCATGAGCGGATCTGTTGGATTTAGTGTCGGAGATAAGTCATGATTACCGATTGTGCTTCAGAATTGATTCGCGGCTTGGAGATAAAAGCTGGCAGCCCTTATTTTTTTTGTTTATAGGGCACCGGATTTCAATTCTGTAATTTGTAGAAAAAATGAACAAAATACGGTATGATTTTGGAAATATGTACACTAATAGCTCAACAATACCTTTTATTTCAGCACCAATATAAATTATCACGGGTTTAAAAATTGGCGGGAAAAGGGGGCGTGGCCTACAGGGCGCATTCCCACTCCTGTCTGACCACAGTGACTGAAAATGGGCTGCATAATTTTTTAAATACTTGAACCACTTTTGAAAATCGACTCGATGGATTAAATCGGATGCTCTCTAATACCAGATTATAAATCTGTTTATCGATGCGATTAGCATATATCATAGAGTATTAGCTGTAATGATTGAATATAATTGTTTTAAAATCGAATTACCGTCCGTTA
Source organism: Catajapyx aquilonaris (assembly GCA_000934665.2). Classification (NCBI taxonomy): domain Eukaryota; kingdom Metazoa; phylum Arthropoda; class Diplura; order Dicellurata; family Japygidae; genus Catajapyx; species Catajapyx aquilonaris. Next base: position 5,189 of record KZ538488.1, on the reverse strand, counting down.
CATTGTACTTAATATGCCCTCCGAACCTATTATCCGGAGCTGCCGACATTCCAAACCATTGATTAGGATGGAAAAAATTGCCAATAGATCAGCTTTATTAGCCGCGGTTAATCACCCTTTGCAAAGAAATCAGGTCTGGGTATAGCAGGTGGATGATCCCGTTTGAAGTGACTGGAAGAATTTATTTCTATGATTGGAACAGTTCGGTTATATGGACCCTTAAAATAGGTGAGGTCGGGGAAAGTAAGCAAACAACACTCTTTCCAAGAGTTTGCCAAAAAAAAATTTTCATGCAAAAGTTCGGTAGGTTGAATCATATAGGTGGGAAGATTCGTGTTTTGTTAATGTTCGGCATCAATAAAAATATCTATTATTTATTTAGGGGCTGATGGTGGGTTGCGAAAACAATAACACTATAAAGACATAAAATGAAAGGCAGCTGATTTGAATACAATGCGTTGTTAGGTGTAATTTTTTTTAGCATGAGCAATCTCTCAAACTTTAGATTAGTCAATTAACGTTCGATGGATGCCTAAGTTAAGCGGATTTAGGAGAGAATTTCTGCTCAGTTCATTTTGATACTCGTGACACGTGCTCTGAATTTTCTATCGGATGACAGCACTGTGCACAAAAGTAGAACTGATTATGCAGAAATATGGAATTTGGGAAACCGTGCTCTGCTTTGACATAACTGGATTAAAATGTCCGTTCTCGTGACAAAACTTGGGCTTCCTAAAAATTAGTGGACGATCAATGTGATTGACGCCCTTTTTGGGGGGGGGGGGGGGTTATTCCAACATTTATGTGGATTCACGTCCGCCTCTTTAGCACTGTTCGATGATGTTATACTGGAAAAAAATGTATTACCGATAATTGTCGACTGAAGCAATAAGCTGACGTGCCAGTCGGCGATCTGAAGCACTTCCTTTGCTCGTAAAACCTGAGAATGTGAGGCGTGGCTTCAACGTCTTAAAGGCTTCGGAAAGTAGAAGATGAAGAAAAATAAAAGAAAATGGGCCTCGGCAGTCTTTAAATCCTAATAACTTGGACCATCAAATTCAAGCCTTTAGAGCGCACCTGATAGGCGTGGTAGTCGACTTAAAAAAACCAAGTGCTAAAATGGAAGTTACATTCATTTTTTTTTCTTTCGAAAGACAGGTCTTTGGCCTCGGCTCTTATCCAAATGTGTCCGATTACCTTCTCAGCGGGGTTTTAAAGAAGACGCACGTTTAACTCCACTGGATATCAAAAATCCAACATTTGACATGTGAGATTAGTCATAACTTATCCGCACCCTCTAATAAATCCTACCGGCTTCCACAATGTAGGCCATATTTGCTCAAATATTACCTAATAGTAGTTAAGTAGTTATATTAATATTCAGTATAACTATGTCAAAATGTATGCCACATTGCGGCTAAATATGGACAAAATGACCATCAAATTTTTCAATGCTGCATAATTATGTACACTTGGTCTACGTGCACACACACATGTTCCACTAACCTATTGATGGAGGACATTTTCATCTTGTCGACCCTTTTTTTTTAGTTGTAAAGAATCTCCGGCAGCAAATGGTAGCAGATGGTCAAAGATGCTTTGGCCCCCATCACCTCGATGGAGGTCAACGGACGGGAGGCAAAACCTGTTACCATGGATTCTTCTGGGTTGAGGTAGGGTCGTAGTGGAATGCAAATTTTGGCGGATCCCACGACAGGTGCAAATTTTTGGCAAACTTACCTGCTGCCAAAATAAACCTGGAGAGGGTTGAATCGTGTTCGCAGTATTTTTTTTTTTTTTGCATGCACTTTACATACACGCACTCCTCGCACACGACCTCGATACACGGAGCCACATGTGTGACATAATTACAGGACCGTGCATTATTAACACACTACCCGATAACACTCATATAGACCAGACACCTTAGACAATCTTTACTGATCTGTTCTGACCTGGATAACCTGACGTCATCAGACGGCAATAATAAACACTCGCAGCAAGTGTTTTCGTCTCGTATAGGTATATACATTTGAGTTTAGCCAAATTTGGAAAGTGGGACATTCCGTGGGATGCATTGATAGTGAGCCGATTCAGAGGATCTGAGACGAGTGATTGATGAGGCGCCGATCTGAACCGTCCATTCATCATCGGACGCGTCTGGAAAAATTGGACGCGTTTCATCACGACAATTTTGTGTTCAAATCAAGCACCTATCAATTGTATCAAGTTGTTTACTCCAGCAACGGGCCTGGTATATCAGCATGAAGACATCAGTAATGAGGCAGGTCGCGGACTTAATCATCAAAGTAGATGAGTCGAGACCCCTTTTTTCCGGTCCATAAGTTTCAGCCATTAAGCAAATGTAATTATGCAAAACTCATGGGGTTCTTTCGGAGAGTGGTACGGATTTTCTTTGTCGTACCTGCTGTCGTTTTCATTCATCGCAATTCCGATTGAAGACTTGCGTTCTCATAATCCACAGAATGCATTTGACTAGCATCCCTCGAGGTGTAATGAGGCAACAGCAGCCTCTCTCGGATTACGTGCAGACTGCTATCGATTTCTTCTTGGTCGCCGAGACAGTTCCCTGACCTCTCTCTGGAGAGAGAGAAAGACAAACTTTGGCAGCTGAAGACGAAAAGTGTGACGTAGATGGATGCTGACCCCGCTATTGGTCAAACGCCATGAAAACAAATCAACTCTAATATCAACATTTCCCTAAACAGCACAATTTTAATGCCAATTTTTATAAACAAAAAGAGCGCCATATTGAATTGGCCAGTGACGTCAAAGGCTACCTTTACCACTTCCATACTAATCTAACGAACTTTTAAAAAAATCATTTAACTTACACCTTTCCATATTGTGATTTTTTTCGCTTTTTTCCAGTTTTTTTTTTGGATGGGTCAAAAGGAAGTGGCCGACCTCATTACATCCGCGTTCCGGGAGTTCCCGCCATTCCTGGACGTGGCCAATCCGGGACTTTTCTCTCCTCTCCCGAAGATTGCTGCCAGGATGAGGTCTGCGACTCAATAATGCCACCAATCATCTTCAGAATCTGTTTATTTATCTGGCCCTCCCAAGGCTCTACTATAAATCCCCGTCACATCCGGCGGTTCTTTGTACTGAACAAGCTAACCCACCAAAAATATCAAATAGAAGGAGTTAACAGCTATATTGACATCTATCGATATCTGTCATACGAACCTATCAATTTAGGTGTTGGTGTGCCATTCATCGCCGCGAGGGACTGCATGTTTGCTCTGAAATGGGTTCGAAAGCAAATAAGTCTGAGGGATCACCGCCTCTCTAATTACCAGCATTGTCCTTGCTTAATTAGCCGTATTTAAACTGTGACAGTGACGAATGGTAACGCCACTTGCCGCATACAAACAGCCGACATTCTTATTACTGTGATAAAGACATGCCCCAGTTCATTTCATCAAAATATTTCTGCTATCCTGAAATATTTTGGACATTTTGGCTAAATATAATACACAAATTAACATATTTACTTACCTGGACTTTTAGGCTTGTATGAAGCCCCCACGCTCCCCAAAGAAAGAGACAATCCAATCACGTGCTATTGACAGGAGCATGCTGGACAAATTGATTAGTTCCCCATCGGCCAAATTTGCTCTCAAGACGATGCTCCTCAGGGGCTACGAGCCTTGATTATGACCCAGGTCCCCACCTTGATTGGCTGAGTTTGTATTCAGGACGGTGGATATTACATCCCTTTAATGACCACCTCTCGTCCCTATAAGAAACAAGGAGGAGATACCATGCGAGGACTCTATCTCCCCCAAATTCTACTGGTCGAAAAACAACAACAATATTATTTATCACAAGAACTGTCAATGGGCATTTTTCACTGCCATCTTGCAGCAGATGACTAATTTATTTGGCATAAATAAGGACAAGGATACGTGACGCCACTCTTAATTTTGGTTGAGAGTTGGTGACAAGGCCAGAAGAACCCTTAGAAGTTAGCCCGTTATTCTATTTGATACGTCAAATAATATTAACTAGGCGCTAACTTGCCAAAATTAGGCAAAAGTGCGAAAGTGGAGAGAGGGAGGGAGAGAGACGCGGACCAGGCAGCAGCATCGAAGCGACATCCGACGGTGAAGTGCAGAAGTAACCGAGTCGCCACCCAGGAGGTGGCGCCCCGCGTCCGGAACGGCGGAAATGGGAATTCCGTGGAAAGGCCGCTTTTTTTTGAGTTTTTTGAGTTTTACAAAGTCCCTCGGCACCGTTTCCAAAAAAACAATAGTGGTTTGCAAATATAGAAAAGACGGGCAAAATTTTGACATCACTCCCTAAGCTGGAGGCCGTACGGTGCGGGAGGAGCTTCCATGACAGTCGGCTTTTAATAATATAGATAATTTTAAAATATTATTTCTCACGAAATTTTGTCAGTAACTGTTTTCGATATTCTGTTGCGATATTTTCGATATTTTGTTTGATATTATCGATATGTCGTAAACAATTCGATATTTAAGTGATATAGATTTTCGATTTGGAATTCTGATGTCGCAAAGCCCTATTTCACTCGCTATCTGCCTCCAGACACCTCAAGAGACCTGGCATTGGCTTTTTGGAAGAACAGACCTATATACACTGCAGGTTCAAAGTTCTCTGGGAGAACTCCGTCGAGAGCGATATATTTCTAGGGGGGGAAAATGCATGCAATATTGCTCAGTTTTGCACTTGCTGATATGCCACGAGGGATAAAATAAAAAAATAATAATGTGGGCTTAAAATTTGTGCGTCAACTCCGGTAATTACAACCCCCTCCACCGCCCAATGCGGTTTCTCCGGAAGCATCCAGACAAGGAGAATTTGCATAACTCACTCCAGAGCAATAAATCCGAATTTTGCTGGCGGCAGGACGAAAGGGGGAAAAATAACATTCCTCCTACCTTATCATGTTTTTCCCTGAGTTTTTGGGAGGGCGAAATTAAATTGCTCCCCTGCCGTATAAACTCGAATGACTCCGAAGGGGGTTGAAATCACAGGGTTTGAACAAAAAAAATAAATTATAATGCTCATGCTGTGCTCTTGATAAATATTGAAATGACGTACGTTTTTTTTTGTGGGGTGGTATAAACTGTGGTGGGAAAAATACCTGCTGAGAATGAATGAGCGTTAGTGTTTGTATTACACTCTCAGTGGGAATTTAA
>KZ538487.1:50098-66806 GCA_000934665.2 Catajapyx aquilonaris | reverse complement strand
GTCACTTCCTTCTCTTGCCTGCCTGCCCACTTTCTCTCCTCACCTGCGGTGACGCAACACAGGTCGGAGCGATTGCGTCCGGATTTTCCAAGGGATTTAAAGTTTGAATGTTGCCAGGCCGGGCGGACTGAATGCCTAAAAAGGGGGTAAGGTCAGGAAGTAGGACACGGAAGAAGCGGACAAAAAGCGACAGTTTGATTCACTTTTAGTGTCATCCATTGGCGGATTCGTCAGTGGGGGTTGGCTGGGAGGAGGAAGAATGACAGGAAATCGATGTACGGGGAAGGATAAAAACGCGCCTTTACACACTGACATGACGATATTGTGCAGTGCCATGCAAACACTGCCAGTTTTATTTATACAGCGACGGTATTGATCACAACTATGCAGGCATAGGACGCCGACTTATTTTTTCGTTGCATATGGTTTTCCTGGGGCTGTCCTAAAAATAAAGCTGAGGCGTCATCTGGAGCAGGTCCCGCTGCCGAATCACTTGTCATTAGTAGCGAACAGCTGATTCGCGCATAAATTACTGCAAAGAATTTAGCCCGCAGGTGAATACCCCGCGGGCCATATCGGCAACATAACTCTAAATCAATACAGTGCCGTGCCGACTCAAAATGGGCAAGTGCAACTGGGGTTTTTCCCATAACTGTATTGCATAATTACCAGGTACGTTTTGTTGATTTCCGGACATGTGTCGTTGGGTTGAATAATGAGGGATCCGGGAAGACACCCCCCCCCCCTCCCGTTCCCTCACGTGTATGCCCCACCCCCGCTGATGCTATATCGATCCAGTCAGTTTCACAGGTGCGCCTCCCCCTCCCACCCCCACCCCCTCGGTTTTGAAACGTGACAACGCCGCCGACGTTATCAAGCAGCGGAGGGCAACAACCCGCGCGATTCGGTGTAACCGGTGACGTAACCGGCTAGCAGTGTTGCCACAACTCCGGCTCCCGGCGCCTCTCCGGAGAGGCGCTGTCAGCTGGTGGCTCCCAGGCGGTGCTGCCTGGTAGATGCGGGTCAGGGAGACAACCCGCACCCTGACAGCACCCGCACGCACCCGGGGGCCACCATGCACCCAGGGATGGATGGTGGAAACGGCAACCTTGCGCTAACCTACTTTCTCTTGAGCGGCCGGCGGGAAGGCTGCCAGGACGTTGCGAGAATGCCCGAAACAGCAGGATGGGGTGTGGGGTGGGTGACGCACCTTTAATGGATCCCGGAGAGGCGCTGCCGGAAGAGGAGGACTCGGCCACCACCGTCGGCGACAACGAGTTGGTCGGCGAAGAGGTGCCCGACGTTGGCCATGCGCTCATCATGGTGCTCACGTGACAGGGCCTGGTTTACAAACAAGGTGGCCATCACGTGGGCCTAGGGGCGGCCAGAGCGGGGATCAACAGAGTCCTGCTCCGGGAGGATGGCGCCTCAACAATGGTGCAGACCGGGGGTGGGTGTATTAGACGGAAGGGAGCGGCCTCTTGCGGCGCCTATGCTCTAGGGATATGGCTGGAGAGAGGAAAAAGGGTTGGTTGGTTGGTTGCTTGGCTGGCTGGTTGGTAGGCAGGCGGGGGAGGGGGTGCAGTGACACACTTTCGCAGGACGACGGCAACAGCCAAGCTTGTTCTACCCAATCTACCTAGTGTACGACAGTGCCTCCCACTTCTGACACCCTGGGGGTCTTATTGCACATCTACGGCCATGTCATCAGCCCAAGACATTCCTGGAGTCGGAGCATGGAGCGCCCGATAGCTTCCAGAGGCGATCGGCATCGATTCCGGACTGACGACACACGCGTGACGTGTGCCGACTGCGGCACCGCATGCCGCTGTCCTATTGGCTGCGGGCAGGAATTTCCGACGGCTATTGGTTGATTGGGGTCATGTGAGGCCCGAAGGTGTAGGCGTAGAAAGCCTATCGGTGGGAAACTTATGCAACTATTACGGGCCCGCTATCGCCAACCAGGAAGACGATAGGTCAAAAATGACTGATAGCCGCTACTATTTGGTATCCAATGCGATACGACCCAATATTGAGGCCAGCGATGACCAAAAAATCACGCGTAATTAATCTGGTGTTGACGTTGATTCAAACCAAATTTTCGGAATACATCAGTCTGGCGCAACATTTATTAGCACATATGTGTACGTAGCGGGGGTCGGGTTGATGTTGTCAGACCAAATAAGGAGTTCAGCCTTCCCTTACGGGGGTTTGAAGTTCCCGAGCTAACGGTTCGCATCCGTGATTGACTCCGGACTGTTGATAACGCCCGCGGTGTCATATTCGACTCTCTGCGAATAAAAATCCCCGTCGATTAACGGGAAACCGGGGTGTTGGATGACTACGGTGGGAGCCTCGGATGATAAAAGATGCAAAAAGAGGAAACCAACGGAGCACCGTACGCGGAATTCCACACGACTCCGGTCCTTTCGTAACTCCGGTAATCGTGACGTAACAAGATGAGCCGCAACTTTTCCTTTACGATATAATATGCACTCTGGCATTTGCAACAGTAGCCCCCCCAGGCAGATTTCATAAGTGTGCTAACTACTAGTTTGTACCGGGGGGGGGNGGGGGGGTACGCACATTGGGGGTGACGTCAGAGACGGATTTTTGCACTTGGGCCGTTATTTCATCACGTTTGGTGAAAAAAAAAAAGGACCGAGTGATCACCCCTATGAAACCTGAGTGTTGACCTCAAATACGGCGGTACACACGGTCGTGTACACGAGTACCGTGTGGCAATCGCACGCAGCCTGTACGTGTACTGGTCATAAAAAGCGGCGAACATGGACAGGTTCCTACGAACACCGTGGGATTGATGAAGTGGTTGATACCAGGTTTCTCCAACCGCTTTACTTGAAGTCAGTGGTTACTCTATGGTTAATCTGGATTTACTCTTAACTGTTAGTTCAAAGGTTAGTAAAACCGGGGACGAGTCATTGCAGCTGCAAGGTTATACCCGTATAGCCTTGCAGCTGCACTGACTTGTCCCCGGTTTTACCAACCTTTGAACTAACAGTTAGAGTAAATCCAGATCAAGAGCAGCCTTACAATAACATTGCACAGTTCATTAGCATCCGCAGCTAATATCTGGCATTTTTATCGACATATAGTCTCAACTATTGTTCGTTGCATTCTTGATATTGACGCAACCGCAACAGGACACCGGACATACAGCATCCCATTGTCCTCCAGCTGCTACACCTCCAGTCAATCCTTCGTCATTAACCCACTTTCCCCTCCTCCCGTTGACATATCCACTCCTGCGGTCAATCCTCGAAAAAGAATCGCCAATGTAGCATTGTCTTCAGATTGACCTAGAGGTTCTCTGGCATAGAGCGGAACAACGGCACAAGCAACGGGGCTGGGTGTACAAGCCCCGCACACAAAAAAAAAACCCCAAGTGGACAGGTGTAAGACCATGGATGGATCCACAGGCGCACGTGCATTGCTCCTCCTGACTAGTGTGACGTCAGCGTCCTTGCGGCGCGGTCGGCCATTGACCCCGACGCGATTGCGTTCCCCCCTCCCACCCACCCACCTACTCCGCGCTTCCAAAAACCTCTATGCTTGCGCCGTTGTCCGCACGATGGCACCCCCGTGCCCCCGTGCTTGTTTCCGCGTAGCGGTGCGCTTAACGGGACCGGGCCGGCCATTCACCCCGCACCAACCACCACAACATCCATTTTGGCGGCCCTCTTAAGTTNCCCCCCCCCCCCCCCCCTACCCCTTCCATCCCTTCCTGCCATTCCGGACATCAACATGCGTAATATTTATCTGTCATTTATAATGTGGTTTTATATCGTTTTCAGACATTTTCAGCGTATTTACAGGGTTTGGTTGGGTTTGAACTCTGGTATCCCCTGGAGCCATGGGGTTAACCCGTTATGTTGAGGTCCCGTTATGGAACGGTGGGGGTGGGGGTGAAGATGAGGCAGGAATTCGGGTTGGGAGGCCTCGAGTTTGGCCGTACTATAGAACGAAATATGACGTTTTTGGTATATACGCAGACGGTATGATGATGATGACCAAATTGTACCCTTCCAAAATTAAATTATATGACATACCTCGGATGGTGCTGGGCATCGTACCATCCTTCCCCTCCTCCTCCGCTAACACTCTTCCCCACGAAGATGCACCAAAATTCCAAAGAGGTCGTCCTCGCCCCAACAATGGGGGCGGACCAAACGAGTCACCCAAAAATGTCACACGGCACCGCACACAACACTTGAACGAAAAAAAAATTAACAATTGACCGGGGGGAAATTGATCCCCCGGTATTGGGGGGGTGTGTACGGCGTGTGTGTGTCTGGTGTGTGTATTGTCCACGAACCAGCGGGCACCCGAACCAACGAGTAGTTGCTCCTTCACCAACAGCACCTAAACCACCACAAACCTCCTCCACCACCACCTCTTCTGCCACCCCCCGGGGCCACCACCACACCCCCTTTGGACCTACCACTCCCCCCTTCCCCCTTTTCCCACTCAGCCCCGGATCGAGCGTGTTGACCGAAGCCCCGTTCGTCGATAACAACGCCATCTGTGGGCGACCGGGAGACAGACTCCGGAATTGGTGGGTGGGTAGTNGTAGTAAGACACCCGGGGGGGGGGGGGGGTTGTAGTGTATTGTCTCCTTTTTTTGGGGAGGTGGCAACAATTAGGGGGGGCCCGGATAAATATGTGGAGACTATTTATAGGTGGGCTAATTTGGTACCGTTTTGGTTTTCTGGGTGCTATTTGGTGTCCAGCTGGTGCAGGGTGGTCTCGAATATGGGGGATGGATAATCCTGTTTTGCAAAGTCGATTGGTTGGGGTTAGAAAGGATGAGATGCAACAACTGGCGGATTTAAAATAATTGGGAGGAACAAGAGTGAGAGACAAAAAAACGCGGAACAAAGCTAGTGGAAGACCACAATAGAATCAGGAGGCCATTGTACAACAAAATGTGAAAAAAAGGTATGGATAAGGCAGGAAGTGTGTAAAGCCCAGTTCAGCAAGTACCGTCGTATTGCGTGTTTTATAAACATTTTTCTTAGTTAATCCGTATTATAATATTATACAGGTAGATCAGCTGCTCTGTATTATTTAAAAGAATGCAATCGGTACGATTATTTCAAATACCGAAGTATAAAACCGAGTCAATAAATCGATAATTTTATGCAGCGGTGTCCCGAAATAAATGATCTTTTCCCCGGCTTGTTGTAGCATTGCCGTCTGGCATATAATGCAATTTGTAGCAATAAGCTAATTAGTAACAAACTTAAACTCTTGCTTCTAATCCTTACCATTCGCGTAATTAGCAGAAAGGAAGTTGCAATTTATGTTGATATACCGTACTACTGTTCCTCGTAACTGACAACAAAATATTTTCAATGTGCATAAGGAGTTTTGTAGCTTCAGTACTGCTACAATTGACTGCACAGGGCTACTCTACTATACAGTATAATGCACTGTAGGAACGTAAGAGAGTGGCACTAATCAATAGGTACCTAACATTCCAATAAAACCGGGCCTGTGCATTGTAAACAACCAGCAGGGTGCAATGCAGGTTCATATTTACTCGCGTTTTTAAGTGCATCTTTTCTCTACTGTATTTAGCTACATTGAGCTGAAAAGTTCTTCCGTATTGTAAATGCGAATATGATCAAATCAGGTAAATGCAGGGAACGGAATACGATAATTAAAAACCTCCTGAACTCCCCCCAAAGAGCGTGGGGTATAATTTATTCTTTAGACGGAACTCAACATACGTGCACACTTCCGTTTCGCTGACCTACCGTAGGTTATGACCTACTTTGCGGTTTTATTTTTCAGCCCAACATGTTGCAAACGGCTGATACAACTACTGGAATTTCCACCAACAAGAATTGCTGTTCGGTTAGTCAGCTGACATGATGCACGAAACAGGAAACTCGATTTAAGTGAGATATATACGCACGAAATACACGTCCACATTTTCTTCCCGGTTTATATTATTAGTTTTGCTTAAACTGTACATGTCAAAGCACAATATGTGAACCCCAATTACGAAAGGGTTGCTAAATAGATAAGTGACGTTTAATGTAATCTCATGCAATATGACTCGAACAGGGTATCTACATTATAGCATATCAGAGATACACTATACTACATACTTATTGATGAAACTACAGTTGCAAACTTAAATACTAATTAACCGGCATACCGGGTGTTTGTACGACAGAGGTTATGCTAAAGGCTGTTGAAAACCCGTAAAGTTCGTGTATACATACGTATGGGCCCAACGTGAACGGCGCAAACGCACGAGAATCCGAACCCGTGAGAAAAATGTCCGTAAGTTATTCAGAATCGTCGGCACAACATCGGTTCGAGAAATTGAAGTTTATCGCACTCTGAAGAGTGATACCTTATCACACGTAGATTTACTCTCTGTCTTATATAGCATCCGTAGCATTGTTTACATACCATATAGTTCATTGATTAAACGATGTCTGAGGGAAGCGGCAACGGCGCACCAGGAAAGAAGGTGCTGGGGCTTCATATACAAAGTATATTCAGGCGCAAACAATCTCCGCTGCACTGCAGCTATGGGACACAAAGTCAGTCGGACTTACACTCATTTGCAAGTTACATCCAGTTGGAGGCGGGACCAAGTGACCTTACAGTAGTTTGCAAAATCACGAGCACCACCTGCGTGTCAATAACATACGTCACATGGCATCATTTGCTTACGGTATACAAATGGGATTTAAAAAAAGAAAGGAGATTCTATAAGGTGATGCACTGCCAACAATGAGGCGGTGGTAGATCCTGATGTGTACGCGAGAGTGCGAGCCATTGTTGGAGGTGTCAACGTGGGCAGTGTACCACACTGTATTATAATATACTGTAGAAAGATGGAGAGGTGTAGGTTAAGAATGTTTGTAAAATAATGCAGTTCTGTAACATAACGGAGGCATTATGATAGCTAGGCGCATTATTCACAGGCTCGTTTTGAGCGGTAATGTGGCCATAAACACTCACAGTTTCACTTCTATAGCTTAGATACTTAGGCCTTGTACTAGCCAAAAGTCGTTTCCTGTCGTTTGTCGGTAGGTATATAATGAGAGAGGCTGGAAGTCTTCGTTTCTCTGAACAGGTTCAATGTATCCCTCCAAACTCAATAGAGCCTTCATTATTATTATTATTATTATTATTATTATTATTATTATTATTATTATTATTATTATTATTATTATTATTATTAGCCTATACACTTTTCAGAGTGGCACTTACTTATTACGGTATACAGAGCTTCCCAAATTTGATTAATTAAAAGTACATTAAATCCAATCACCACACTTTGTGAATGTCGTGTATATCGGACGGAGGTCCATATAATTTCCTTAATGCTACAACTTTCAATATATGAACTATGTAGCTGTTTGTGTCGGGATCCACCAAAATAATCTCGAATACAAAATGCATTAGTACTTCAACAAATCGTCTCAAAGTACATATAACTCTCAGGGTTGTACAAAACAGTATATCATACACGCCTTCACTGCACGCCGCGTACGTAATTATAGGCATTTTCGTGCATGATACCTGCATTGAGGAATAGGGGTGGCATGTGTTGTTGATGATGGTTCGTTGGAGTTAGGCTTTCCTGCCCAAAATGTCCTTTATCGCTCCCGCACCATAGCAATCATGACCAAGAAGCGCGGAATCAGGACAAGAAATTAACATATTATTCTAATGTCCGATTGCACCAACCGAAAATACCGATCCGATAGCTCCTTATGGATCGTTAGGAACCCTTTTAGCATGTGCTAACGATCTGTTAGGAGCTATCGAATCGGTATTTTCGTTGGTGCAATCGGGCATAAGACACCTTTATCATTGATATTAGGGAGGTTGGCTCAGCATTGCCTTTCAACCTCCAAGGATAGGGAAGGAAGGAAGCGGCTGTGGCCTATTATACGGAAGCGACCCCGGAATTATCCCAGAAAGACCGTGGAAAACCACAGAAAACCACGGTCAGGGTTGCCGGCCCCGGGATTCGAACCCAGGACCTCCCGATTAGCAGTCGGACGCCTTATCCACTATGCCAACCTGCTTCGGTTGGGCATAAGACACCGTAGAAGAGCAATAAATGTTTTTGGACAGTGGTAGGAAACGGAAGAATCCCAAGTAAACCCACGCGACTGCGGAGAGTACACCTCTCGAAATTCTTTCCGAGGGGTGGCATGGGGTGGGACAGGGTGATCTTGCGATATTAGGCCTATATGTACCAAGTAGTCATACGTTGGGTCTCGTGTTAAAAAATTTGGACTAAATTCATGCCAGAATCAATATTTTGAACCCAGTATCCTATATAAGTAAATCCAAAATCATCGCGAGAAAAGTGCACACAAAATATGAAATTACTGTACATGCTCGTATGCATATTTTAATTTCGTTGCTTCATCGACTGATGTCTGGCTGCAGCCGTTCTTGCCCTTATTCTCTGGCCAAGTACAGTACACAACCCCTGACATACCTCCGGGGGGTGCAAGCACACCCTGCGGAAAATCGCTGTTCTGAGTTAATGACTTCCAGCATGACCATGCAGCTTCCGGAACTCAGGAATTCAATATGTCCAACTGAGAAGCCCTAAAGCTCTGCTATGTGGAGACTTTATTTTTAGTCTGATGGCCACACTAAAAATTTTAATCACTCTGCGAGTAGCATAAAATCAGCACTACCGCATATTTGTAGGCCTCTTACTGTCTTTTACTATGCTCGTCACTTGCCTATTTTGCACTAACGACTAACCTAATAATCATGAGCATCTTCACGCTTAATTCAATCTCATATTAGTGTGGCTTAATCAACGAATATGTGTAACTCAATAATCTAGGCCATGAAAATGATGTCACATTATTGTGTACAATTCTAGTGACGTTATGACACTGACTGAATATGAATAATTATTCTGGTAATAATATTTTTCTCGTATAGTATATGAGGGTTTAGAGTTGCACGTATAAACTTGGTTGGTTCATAATACTTAATCGACAAAGAGAAACGAACATTGCTAAGCAAAAATGGAGAAATCAGCTGCACTATGAAAGGGCCTACCACACTACCTAGTGCCAATTCATGCATCTCCAGACATCGTGCATAATGGGATGACATATTTGGCATTTTTTGCTAGTTGAACTTTGTTGTGTATTATTTTGAGGTGGTATAAAATTGTCGCTTTTTGCAAATACTTTTTAAAATTGCTCATACGATTATGGTGCATTTACATTGACCTTTCCTAATTTGCTCTTAGAAATTTTATTTAGTTATTTCATGCCTCCTAAAAGTTTTAATGCATGTATGAGGATAGCTTAAACGTTTTGCTGACAGAAGTCTATTTTGATGGCTGTATCCTTTACTCTTGTACTAAATTCTGCTTGTATTTACCATGATGACAAATTTGGGCTAGTAGGTCTATTGTCATTGTTTTTGTAATCATCAGACTGCTTGTGCGTAATCATTCATCCAAGTGCTTGGCATATTCTGCAGCAATGTTACCTAACTTAATATAGTGTTGAAGTCACACGGATATGTCGATTACAGTGTAGCTGTACAAAATTTTATTATTCTGACCTCAGTTGGCGGCCGTCTTTATAGCTTACTGACACATCAGTCTTGTACCGTCACGTCGCGTCGCCTTCTTCCTTGACCTTACGCCAGGATGTCCATTATTCCCTTTCGTCGACCTGTACGTTGAAAACGGTACTGTACAGTATACTCGTGGTACTTAAAGAAAAATGAAGAAATAATAATTGGGGAATTTTCCGTTACATGTTTCTGCAAGTACACTGTAATTGTGGAGCGTCAATGTATACCATGTTGTGCACTGTCCAAGCCCCTAGTTCAGGGCTTGTTTAGTCCATCAACCAGTATAAAAAGAAGGAACTTGTTGGGAGCAACAATCATCAGGGTCACATTCACATGTTACAATTTTGATCTCCTTCAAAATAGTTGCTGGGGTAAACAATCCGCAACTTTTCCTTCACACATCCTTTTGAACCGGGAGACTGGCAGGTTTCCATCCGGTATACAGCCTGTAAGTTATATCATGAGATTTTATAGGTCACTGAACACATGATGAGAATAATGTATGTAGAATTGAGCACTTACAACCGAATACTGAAATGATCACGAAGAGTAACGGTATAAATCGTATAGTAATAAATCCGGCACAAAGTCTGAAAGTTGTAGACTATCATCTGGGGCGGGGTTGTGAAAATAGGCCTGCGAGAATTTTATTACA
The DNA here is from genome assembly GCA_000934665.2 of Catajapyx aquilonaris. Classification (NCBI taxonomy): domain Eukaryota; kingdom Metazoa; phylum Arthropoda; class Diplura; order Dicellurata; family Japygidae; genus Catajapyx; species Catajapyx aquilonaris. Next base: position 56,536 of record KZ538487.1, on the reverse strand, counting down.
GTACTTTGAGGACCCTCTTTGCCGCGATGATCGAGCAAGAGGAAGAGCGACCATTTTATATACAATAACGCGCCTGTTTCTGATAATGATAGCTATATGCACATGGTTTTTCAAATTACAAAAAATTAAATCCAAAGTAGTCTAACGGTAAAGCCTCTTCTTTTGTCATTTGCCAAGACAATGTGTTGAGTCTAACTTTTGATATTAGTCATTGGTGACACCCTCAAAAAACTAGAACAAATCTCGTGTAAAGCATTGCATATATTTTCGAATCATTTATTCATTTGATCATACGCAGTCATCATGCAAATAAACTGCAATATTCCACCTACAACCTAAATGATCAAAGGAGGCGCGGTACGACCCAAATGACTGATGTGTGTTATTCAATATGGAAATTAATAGATGAAGCGATAAAAAAACAAATCATGTATGTACTGTTTGCCGGCTACACAGAACACAATATGCATGGTGCTTGGCTAGTCCCTTGCATTAAAGAGGTCAATCTGACTGGATTGATCACACATTAATTTTGACCCCACATCATGGGAAAAGGGTTCAAAATATGGCTTATCTTGGGGCAGGAAGCTCGTGTATGAAGCCAAGTCCACCCCAAAGCTGCATAATTGCGGAGACTAGAAGGTTTCTGCATCGGAATTGAAACTGCGTGCAATAAAATAAGTAGATGGGTTCCGGGCGCAGATGTGGAACAACTTGAGACATCGTCGTCCAACATGACGTCACCACCAATAGGAGACTTGCATTGGAGCCCGTATAAAAAGGGCGCGAGGGAGGCCCCGAACAAGCCCTGGTGCCCGGATTCCTTCCTTTCTCTTTTCCTTCCTTCCTTCCTTCCTTCCTTCCTTCTTCCTCGAGAACAGCATCTTTAGAGCCATGGACGCCGAAGAGTACCGCCGAAGAGGTGAGATTCGAAGCACGAATTGTTGTTTCATTACTTGGAATTCATAAAAATTGCCAGGTATAATTTGCAGAATTTTGAAGGACATTTTGTAGATTTTCAATTAATTTAATTATTTCCGCGTTACTTTACCAGTTTTATTCTTAGAAAACTGCGGCGTAATGAGGGAGGTTTGATTCCTTGTTTCAAATTTTAGCCTCTTGCAAATATAGACAAGTATCTAAATTTTATTAGACCTATAGTCTACATGTTGGTTAGATACTCATAGCACCAGGTCAGAACTTTATAAGCACCACAAGAAAAATGAGAAATGGCTTCTAAATTATGTATTGTAAATGTCTATAAATAATAGACCTATAATGCTTACGCCAGGTATTGTCATTGAAATACTAACATTAGTACGTTAGCATATCCTCTACGCATATCCTGTTCCTTAGTATAGATAAGACTAGTTCTTATCGGCAGGTTAATTGGCTGCTGAACAAGTGATTGCTAGAAATGTGCATGTTCCTAACCTATTACAATACGAATGTATCTTGGAAGTTGCCAGAACCTATGGAGGTATCTGCACTCTTTCGTAAGCTGACCACATGTGCGTCTACTGTAGGCTACCGTACATAGTCCTATTAACATAGCAATCTACACAAAGGATCTCCACCGTCTCTTTTAAGATTGCATACAGGAATGCTGTACCGATCCGACATCAGTCAAGGTCAAATACCTAATGCCAATAGGTATTCAATAGTGTATTCTGAAACTATATGTTCTAAGCAGAAAGACAATCAGTAGACGACGGAATGCGACGGAAAGGCACAAATGGGTATGATACGAGACTTTTGAACCCATTGTTGTAGTAAATATATCAATCACTTAATAGTTATAAGATGTTTTAGCTGTAGTGCAAAATAAGAGTGTAAGTCGAAAACTCGTTTCTCAATTTTTTAAATGCAAAGCTGTAAGACAGGCTGTTATTACGCAACGCAGCCTACGTTACGGGAGACAACGTTTTTCATTATATTCCGGTGTCAAACTGAGTGGGAATCAAAAGAAAATTTGAAACCTGCCAGATCTAGTTTGCGGGTTTACCTGTCTCTCCCGACAAGGCACTACAATAAATTAGTAGAAAGTAAAGTTGGACTATACGGACTTCTCCAATGTGCGGCTACAAAGGGCTGCTGATAAAACTGGCGCAGAAAAAAACAGGCACATTTTATCAAATGCATAATTATGATTCAGTACTCTAGTAGGCGTAGGCTACTGATCGAATTTTCGAGGGTAAACCAAAACAGATTCCAAACAAAATAACAAGCCAAAGAAGGTTTTTATTATTATAGGGATCGTCCCCAGAAAGATGTAGCGTTGAACCTTCTTAACGGATGAGTTTTTTTCCCAACATTTTATTGGCCCTGAAAACTTTATTAGCTGATTTTATGTGAAAGCGGCTTACTTCCTATACCTCGTAACGGTAACAACTTAACCTGACATTATATCAAAAAGTCTTTTAGAACAGATTATCTACTTATAATTTTGTAATGTTTGTAATATTATTATTGCCGGAACGATTTCTTCATAAAGTAAGCTATTCACTGATGGTATCAATCAGCATGCGATGCAACATTGGGCAACCTCAATGCATAGATATTTCTCACCGGTTCTGTCGGGACACTTTGCAATTGTAACACATCTCTTCGCAGCAAACAATACCCTCCTTATTCATGAACGACCAGTTGCTTCAATAATAATGTTGCACGTTCGTTACTCTACAGGTAAAGATGTAGTGGACTTCATAGCCGACTATCTGCAGGGAATCCGATCCCGACGGGTCTTCCCTGCTGTTCAACCCGGGTACATGAGGACACTGGTACCCCCAAGTGCCCCCGAAGAAGGAGAACCCTGGGAAAGGGTTTGGGCTGATTTGGAGAGAGTCATTATGCCAGGGGTAGGTGATGTTATTGGTCGTCAGTAGGAGTGCATGTTTGTATCCAGCTTATCGCTTTTAGAAAGCATTCTTTTCACGGTCATGGCACAGTACTCTGTTGCATAAACGGTGATATAAAAACCAAAGGTCATTAATCCAGTTGACCGCTTGCGAAGGACGCTGCAACCGAATCGGCACCAGTACTTGATTACCTTGAGGAAATTCGCAGATAGGGTTCTCTATAATCATTTGTAAGGAATTTGTAATATTTGAGTGATAAATTAAGTAAAATTAAGAAGAAAAGTTATTGCTGTACTGCGCTTATGCAGCCAAATTGAGAGCTGAAAAAGTTCGATTTAAAAAATGTGCAGTGCTCTATTACAAGTTAGTACGTGTAGAAGAACTGTCACGTAGGCCTTCACAGAAGTGACAACCATGGAATAGTCAGATGATGGAAACTTATAAGGCTGTAAACTGCATCATCTCACGACCAATTTGCAATAACTAGTCATTATTTTAATGCCTAACACGATTAAATAAATTACTTAACCGCAATTCGCATGTAAACGTGACGAGTTACAAGAGTTACATCATGGCTGGATGTCATGAAACATTTCAAGCCATGGCTTCTTCACTTATGAACTTTAATAATATCGGAAGATATTAACCAAGTATTTCGCGACGCGTTAATTTTCATCAGTCTAGTGGGATTTCTCTTTCAGGGTTATTGTGCTTTCAATCTTGGCCAATGATGTAATCATGCCCTTGATAGCTCTACGCTTGCATGTGAATAGAAAAGGCCCCATGTTAGTAAGCTTGCGCAGATAAACGTCAAGGTCACTCCCCGTCATATGCAGAACTTTTTTTTTTTTTTTTTTTTTTTTTTTTTGCTCGGGTTCTCTAAGGGCTACTACACCGCTTATCAATGGCACATTCTTACGTTTCTACATTCAAGACCAGCAGATATCGACATAAACATTGATATTATGTGACCTATCTCACATTTGTGTCCTGGGGTAAAACATATTACAGCAAAAATAACTTTACGAAAAGTACAATAGGGGCTAATAGTGAAATTTTGTCAGTATGTAAATTGACATATATTTGATTGTTTAAAGCAAAAACCGCTTTACAGGGTGTTTCTCTGTCCGAGAGGACAATTGATGAATTATTCACTAATGGCTATGTAAACAGAGTCGGGTCGGCATGTAAATATTATGTAAAGGAAGCGTTGTGCCGAGTCGATAGACTGGAGTTCGAATGTGACTAACCTTAAGAGGTGAATAATTATGATCCATCACCTTGCCCTCGTACTGTACCCCTTATCTGACCATCAACCTGGGCAGAAAAAAGCCCTGCGAATGTGTAACGTTTATCGAGGAATTTATGCGCATAAACATAATACAAATTCCCTCTCATTAAACCGGCTGTAAAAATAAATATATTGTTTTAATCATAGGATGCACGCTTATAGACTTTAGGAAAACAGAGTCTATAAAATATATTCCTTGTATCAGTGCAGTATAATAGCCTATACATATTATAGGGCTATATTGCATTATTTATTTATTTATTCATGCCGCAAGATGCGGTAAACTCTCCGTAACGAACAAAAGGGTCATATTATAATGACAGCATCGTCTGTTGCCTGTAGTACAGTATATACCGATACCAGCAGTTCGCTAATCAATGGAATGAACGTCAAATTTTAACCGAAGTTATATGCTATTTTGATGCATGCCTTCCATGATGGAGATAAAACGATGCAATGAAACAGCATCGCCGATATAATCTAGGTACAGTGGAGCATCGATTATCCGAACAGTCTGCCAAGGGGGTGTTCAGATAACTGATTGTTCGGATAACCGATCATTTACGGAAAAAAATTGTACCGGTGTCATAGGAGCAATATGAAACTAAGAAACAGTGGTATTAACCACAAAACTGTATATTTTCTGTCACAGGCACGTCTTAAAATACTGTACATATACCTTACTGTCCTTACATGAAGCAGTCCTACAGTTTAGGGGGGGAAAGGCCAATTTCTTTTGCTTGAGAGCCGAGGCTCGTTTTTTGGTGGCTAAATCGCGCTTTTTTCTCTTTTTTTTGCCGACCCGAAAACGTTCGGTTGATAGGGGTTCGGATAATCGATGCTCCACTGTATTTTCTTATTTTATTAGTTGCATTTGGTATAATAATAAACTATTTGGAATGTTGATCATCCTAGCTTGACAGCAAATAATCCATAGGTATGCGAATTGTTCCGAGCGAACGAACCTGTAAAATTATTTCTGTCTCTTGGTCACATTATATGATCATTCTCTGAAGTCTCCAAAAATCATATTTTTAGAACCATCTCCAACTGAAACCACATTGGATAATATTACATTACATTACATTAAATTCCTAGATACTTTCTGTCAAATGCATGACGTATGATAACGCCTCTCATCAACACCCGAACAGTGGGTTAATTTATTGACGAATGCATTAAAATATATAATATAATATAATATGTAAAATGGTCTACTACGCTATGTTGGTTTTATACTGCCATTTTAAGGTTACTTTTTGACTTGCCCTCGTATACAGGGTGTATCTGAACTCAGTGCCCCGACGTATATGACTGCCTTCCTAGCCACCAGAGGATCGATTTAAGTATAGGAGTCATGTGTCTGGGCAGCCTCATTACTGAGATACACTCTTTAGCGATTTTTGCCTAATCTCTCCTTCTGACTTTTAAATAGAATTTTCTGGTGTAACTAGCCAAAGAGGCCTTACCACCTGTGGGCAACAAACCAACAAAGTCCCGCCCCCAGACCTTCCAGAGGCTTCTGACTGGGGGAGGGTTCGATGGGTGGCCTAACCGACAGGATATTGTGTACTACATGTTTGCGGCCAATTATCTCAGTAATGAGGCTGCCCAGACATAATGACTCCTATACTTAAATCGATCCTCTGGTGTCTAGGAAGGCAGTCATATACGTCGGGGCACTGAGTTCAGATACACCCTGTATAGGCAGTATTGACGAACTAGGCAGAATAAATCGACTCCGCACTTCTTCACATCTACAGTACCGGTACGTTAATAATACACATTACGCCAAATGAACGCTCTCCGTGGTTTAATTTCTTAATTGCAAAAAATTATCAAATCTAATTAGCCACAGGAAAAAATTTATTAGCAGTATCCCGTCAAAAAAAAGTTCGTGCGTCTGAAATAACTGTACTTATCTCTGAGCTGTATAGAGATTGGCGAAGAGGTTCTGTGTAATTGCCATAGCGGAAACAGCAAGCTATCCAGAGCAACACTTGTAATTTGCAAACCCCTACTGCAAAATTCTTCTCCCCTTATTACATATCCATAACGCAATTAGAGCCTGTCAGTACAGTATACGAAGTGGTCCAAGTTAATCCTAATTTAACTCACACTACAGTATAACTCTTGACTACTACTACTATACTAATGCAGTGCAGTGTTTCGTGTTTGCAATATCAACTATAGGTAGAATTGTCAACTTCAACAATTCAGTTGATCGCAAACTACACGAGTACACGGTATAATTTATATACGTGTATATATACTGGGGGGGGGGGGGGG
>KZ538487.1:9312-50005 GCA_000934665.2 Catajapyx aquilonaris | reverse complement strand
CCCCCCCCCTCCCCCCCTGCCTTTCTTGGTGGCGTCTTGACCGCAATTGATTGAACCTGTTGCACTTCACATATCACGCAACATGGTTGTCTACCACGTATTTATCATGTGTGGACTCGATAAACATGTTTATAATTATGTTGCGAGATACAAAAAAAAGGTTGTTTATCATAGTTGCGTATTGTGCGTGCCAAATGTTGCTCCAATAGGTAGCGTGCGATTTTTTGACGTGGCCGATGGCACTTGGAAAGACACGCCTTCCGCAACACAAATGCGGTAAAAAGTGTTGCATGCTGAGTGAGAATAGGCGAATTGTTTCCATGGGAGTACAGTGCTTATCATTGCGTAACAAAGTGCCGGGAGGGATTTGTTCATTTGCATGAATGGCATCTGATGTCGGGTAGAATTTCTTCTTTTTGCGTTGAATGCAATTGGCGAAATATGTCACATACGGTATGCCGCCAATATATTGACACTTTTTAAGTTATACATTTTTAGAAGAAAACTAATTCAATAGGCGCATTCTCCTCATGTTTCTCTTTCATTTGACCACACACACTTTCGTTAACTGGAAAAAAAATTATACAAAAAAGGTATCATTTTTAGCCCTTTCCAAAATATCGAAATTCCCCCCGCCCCCCACGGTATTGTGCAATATGACTGAAACTTTATATGCAGCGTTATGGCATAAGTGTGTACAGCTGTGATTTATCTTAGCAAATTCCGAGATGGTCGAACAACATTTCGGCCCACTTGATTCGGAATGACGATTTCGAGGAATTCAGTTTTTTGACTGCCCCAAGGTCAAAAACAAATTTCAGACAAAATAAATGGTCATTATGAGGTACTAGTGACCTAAGGAACATGGGAATAGCGATGAATTTCCATGGATAAATATCGTGTTGCATAGTGAAATTGGTGAAAATTTTCAGCTAAGTTATATAGCCTATACTAATATTGATTTGAAGATTGCATTTCCTTTATGAAGGTTATTTTTCAAACATCTCTCCGCTATGGGAGTGTAATACTTGTATATCGTTGCTCTGTTGTAAAACCTACTTGACCATCAAAAGCACGAATCAAGATCCATCTTATTCAAAGCCTGATGTAATTTCGACGAACTCAGTGTGCCTCCAACAGCAACAGTTCTGCGCCCTTCAGGTCTTCATCGGATCAGTGAATACCTAGAGTTTTGTCACTTTTATAGTATAGTGTATACGGTAGCTGAAGACTAACATGAGAGCAGGTAACATTACATCATCTCTCCTGGCTACATGTTCTAAATCTACCATTCCTTCATGGCGGCTGCTGGTATAGGGATTGTGTGGTCCTTATTGGTTGATTTATATCACGAGATATCAGGTTTCCAATGTTGTCTTCGAGTATAAGATGGCCTTCAACATTAGGCTTACGGTATATATTAATTCGACCCGCCACATTTCTCAAATAGGTAAGATACAGCACTGCTACTCAAGTAAATAAATACTTTCCACAAAAGATTAATTCTGTTATCACTGGACGCAGCTCACTGTTATTATTATTATTATTATTATTATTATTATTATTATTATTATTATTATTATTATTATTATTATTATTATTATTATTATTATGCCGCAATTTTTGGAAGAACCTGATGTTTACTTCTTATATGCTTCAGTGAAAATACTTTTAAGCTAAGATTTCATGATAACGACCTGATATCTCCCACTTCTTTAAGTAGCTCGTGCACCAAATATCCTTTCCAAGTACGAGCAGCACTTCCAAGGTGAAAAATATTTACCACATACATTATTATTAATGCCCTATAATATACAGTCTACAGCATAATGATGAAGGAGTTCCAAGTCATGTATACGTAGTTCATTATAAAATAATATTGGGGATGCCTCTAGTGTAATGCGGCTATGTTATAGTAGTGTATGTGGTAGAGTAAACATCGCTATAATGACTTCCTATACTGCACAATAGCTTTGGAGCTCAGACAACAGCGATTTTACAGTGAACTCGTTAGAACTCCATCCCCAGTGGGTCTCCATCATTATTTCGGGATTGCACATGCAATATTGTGGACTCACACATTAGAAGTAGGCCAGCCAGTACTTGTTATTTTCAAACATGAAATTGACTCAGTGCATTGTCCAAGGGAAAGAAGTAGATTGTTTACCCCATAAGAAGCAACCCGTAGGAAGCAACAATCAGGGTGCATTCAGGTGAACCAATGAATAATTATTTTTCTTTCCCTCTTCTTGGACTATGGAATAATTAAGAAATGCGCTACCCTGTAGGCCTATAATAAACAATTTAGATCACTGCGTAGGCGTAGTAATCAGTGTTATCATCAGCAACTAGCATGAATCCAGTCCTGCATATGATAAATTCTTGCCCACGTGCTCAGGACTAGTTATCAAGGAACGACATAAAACGCTTGTCAATATGTGTTATACTGATCTCGCACTCCGAAAAAAGGTGCAAATAATAGTGTTGGGTGTCAGACAGCATAGACTGCGCCAAAGTCCACCAGATGCAAATAAACAGCAGTTCCGGCGAGGGACAATGGAGGTAGCCCATCCAAGTGCAACTTGTTGCTTTCCAAAGACGCCATGGCTCCTTTCAATTCGCCTCCCCCGTTTCAAATCTCTGTCCGGATCCAATCCGAAAGCAATGAAATCCTTACAGTTGGAGAAACCCAGTTCTAAATAGACTGGTGGAGGTATATCGATTGAGGACTGCAAAGTAAGGAATGGACGCAGAGAGGAGTATAGCACATACGTACACACTGTAGCCTATTTGGTCCAGCCAAGGGCAAAGCGCGTCAGGTGGGGGAAGAGCTATACCTCCAGCTGTAGCCATCTTTCACTGAACAAAACCACCTAAACATTCACTAAAATGGTTATTTTTACTCTTAATTTCTGACATTTTCCGAGGGCCGACTTTCACGACTTCATGAGTTATTAGCCTACTTCTCAAACCCTGAGCTGACAATAAGGGCAAGATTGGTGATATTTGAAAAACCACGAGTCGTTATCTTTCTCCTGGAATAAATGGGATTAGATTAATAATCTGAAATTCGTGACTATAATATTGTGAGTAATTTTATTCAAATTACATCTTCATTATAATCCTTGCGCGGCGATGATCATCTTGGGACATTTCAGAAAAATCATATTGGCACTGATGATTTTCCCTTTCATATAAGATATTCAATGGCAAATGTACAAGAAATAGGCATAAATGTGCTTTCAGTTTTTACAAACTACTTCGGAGACGGCTGGTCCTGAATCTGCGAAATTTCCATGGTATTAATCAAGGATTAGACATTCTTTGTCATAAAGATTAAGCATTACTAGTTGATTATTGCGTCATATACCTTTATTTGAGGCCAGGTTTCTATTCGTAGGTCTCTTTTCGTATAGGTCTCCTAAGCCAATCCGGATGCTTTCACACATGGTGAAACACAGCCAGGAGTCACTCAGACTTATTGCCACTCATTTTTCCTGCAGGTGTAATGCAATACCCTTTCTTCTTTGGTGTATAGGTGACCCATTGGCAGAGTCCTCATATGCACGCATACTTTCCGGCCCTGAATTCCTATCCGTCTCTCCTGGGTGACATGGTGGCCGATGCAATCAACTGTCTCGGATTCACATGGGTAAGTCACTTCATTCTTACTGCGAATCACAACTCATGCCATCAGTTAAGGATGTCCACTGATGCATTCACAAAAACAGGAGGCAGTAACTAATCAATTATGTGTTGGCGGAAAATGCCTCCTTCCTTATATCACCTCGTATGGAGTCGCTATACGGTAACTGTATATGCTAAAGGGAGAATCAAAAAGTAATTGAGTAATTTTTTAATTCAGGGGTTTCACTAGAGAAACGGAAACTGAGATATACATTTGAAAGTGCAAGTCTTTCCCTAATTTTTAGACATAGTCGGTATACAATTTGGTGCATTTTTCCCGTCAGGACACGAGTTTTTCCATACCCCTGCAGAAAAAAGCGTCAGACTGGGTGGGAAGCCAGTGGGGGATGGCCTCTTTCACTTCCTCGATGTCGCTGAAGTTCTGAACTGCCTGGTGCTTCTTCATTGGTCCAGAGAGATGGTAGACCATGGGTAAAACCACCTCTTTGGACCAAAAAAGAAGCACTAATTTATAGCTTCTCAAGAACTCAGTGACATCGAGGAAGTGAAAGAGATCATCCCACACTAGCTTCCCACCCACGCAGAAGTTCTGACCTGCCAGCTGCTTCTTTTTTGGTCCAAAGAGGTAGCTTTACCCATGGTCTATACCATCTCTTTGGACCAATCTCTCTTTGGCCAAGTTGGCACCTGGCAGTTCAGAACTTCAGCGACATTGAGGAAGTGAGAGAGGCCATCCCCCACTGGCTTCCCACCCTGTCTGACGCTTTTTTTCTGCAGGGGTATTGAAAAACTCGTGTCCTGACGGGACAAATGCACCAAATTGTGTACCAACTATGTCTAAATTTATAGAAATACTTGCACTTTCATATGTATATCTCAGTTTCAGTTTCTCTAGTGAAACCTCTGAATTAAAAAAAATTACTCATAATTACTTTTTGATTCTCCCTCGTATATGCCATAGATAGCAAAAACAGCCTGAAAACGCTAATATTAAGCCGAAAGTCGAATATAGTAGCAAGAGCAGGTAGAATAACAAGCACGCTAATTAGCATGAACTAATTTTGTTCTCTTGAATATATACCAAATCAATGAACCTTTATAAAATTTGCAACATTTAGTAGGTGTAGGCGTACACTTTCTTTCGTGAGGGGTAAAGCAACGTATACGTTATTCTTGGTTTGTGGCTGATTACCGGAACATTACCGTGACTCACACTGCACACGATCTATAACCAAAATTGCGCGTACAGTATACTGTAATAATATGCGCATGTTACCTGTATGTTATGTGCAGTATAGTATTACGGTATACTTGACATCTTGACATTCTGTCTCACTAGATGAGAGCATCCAGAAAGTATTCCTTTCCAATGTCATTATTTCATGATATTTATAATTAGACTATCAATAATATTTTAAAATATGCATGTCCTCTTGAAGTCAAGCAGTTCCCTTGGCATCATAGAAAAGGATGGTGCTCACAGTGTGCCAGAAACGTGAGTCGAAATAATGCATCTCAGTCTACTATTTCCGACTTTAATACCTGTAGAGATTGTCTCGAGTAAGGCATTTTAAAAAGTGACAGGTAATATTGATGCGTAAGAATAATATTGTCGAAGAAGAAATGTAGACATTGATATAAATACATACAAAAACGAAAATTAAATACCGTGACAATCATAAAATTAAGTCTATTATAAATATTGATATAGTCTCTACTTGGTCAAAAAAATATCTCCTCTATACATTGTCCTGTGGCCTTATATTTTATTGACAAGCGCATAGGTAGTCCAAATCGTGTGTTTATCTTAGGAAAACTTCTCAAACAGTCCCAAGTGCAATGCCACTGTTAGTTTTTATAGCATTTTACTTCCTTCATTATAAATCATGAAAGTGTCACATGAACATGAAAATTACCATACCCATCATTATTTTATGTATGTATAATATTTTAGAAAGCAGAGTAAGCCTATATGTGAGGGCTGCAGGCACAGTGGTCATAGAATTCAGTCAAGGGTATAGGCCGAGGTGCGTCACATTCATTATTTTTGGTCCATCTCGTCCTTCTTTGGACTCCTTTCCCTGCGGCTACCAGGTGACTAAGAAGCAAGTCTAATCTAATGAGAACCAGTAGTTCATGCCGGACATTTGACCGAAACTTGGCACTGTTCAATCGACATCCACTTGGCAGTGAAACATTTGAGATAATTATTATGACCGATGCAATCTGGCGAGATATAGTTTGATCACATAGATATCGTTGACCGCCGAGAAGCTAACAAAATGCACCGTTTTTAAAGGTCTCCCAATTTTATATTGAGGCAATGCAAGGAATGTCTTCACATACAAGTTAGTATATTCGGAAAAGTGACGTAATTATGTCGCGATTGTTAACGTTGGTTACTCATGATGTGATCTGCCCGTTGCAAACTTGGAAAATTCATGTCTTCCGCTGTGTCAAAAAATTTCGGACCTTCACCGGCATGCTTTTTGAAGGTCATGTTATGTTTTTAAAATACAAATTCAAGTTTTCATATTTGGGACAGGCGCAGATGGACACACCTGCCAGGATCTTGCATTTGACGTCCATTATCTCGGCAACTAGGTTTCGCAAACCAAATGACACCTAAAATAAAGTGATCCTCAGGTTCCCAGGCGGTCACACCCTATATTATTGGCAAAGTAAGTCATGCGCCATTTTGTGGACATTTTAATTGTCAAATAGCTCAAAATTGCAGCACTGTGCAACATAGGCTCTGATCTCCCAAGAGATATTGTCCAGTTATTTAAATAATAATTAACAGGCCTAAGATCTTGTATGTGACGAGCGCAAATGCAACTCAGAAATCCCGTCATAAGAATATATACAGTTGAATCTGGACATAAGAACCTCGGCTGTAACAGACTTTCGGTTATAACAGACTTGAAGGCTGGTCCCTGCATGCTTCCATAAGGCCCTGCGTATTTTTACTCCTGATATAACATACTCATTTTCACTTCACCTCAGGTGTAACATACCATTTCTTGCCCCCTCGGCGGTAAAATATGCCGTTTTTGATTACTCGGCTGAAGCACTTCATCATGGAGATGGGGTGATTTTTCCCATCTGTCACTGATCTAACACTTGCCAGAATATTGTCAAAATTATTCTTTTTCTGGTATATTTGGCATGGACGAGATGGCGGAAGAAAAGGACAGATTTTTGGGGGTCCTGCCTAAGTTACGGGTGGGCTAATTTGGCATGTTTGTGGGTAGCGATTTCATTAATCGTTATGCAGTAGTGTGCATTGTAAGCATATGAAAGCAGAAAACTTGTGTATTCGTTGCAAAAGTGGTGATTTGGTTATAACAGACCTCGGTTATAACAGACTGATTTTCTCGGTCCCCGCTTGAAGTCTGTTATATTATCATGATATAACAGACTTCAAGGGACCGAGATTCAACTGTAATGATAAACGGAGCCTGCGCTCAGCATTCTCTTAATCACAAGCGTAATTGCAACCTGGTAAAAACTGATCGCGATAATATCATTGACAGTCTTCTGGGAACTGCCCAAATTCTGTAGGCTACACAGTTACCGGTGCAGTATAAATGACACGGTTCATTTAAGTAATAATATTGCTCCTTTATAGTGTTTGGATTGTACGGATATTATGACCACAAAATATAGCTGCAGTCCTATTGAATTACTATCCGAAGAACAGTATTGACTATTGGTTCTGACAATATAAACAATATCCGACCAATAGTATAGGATAATTTATTTTTCCAGGTACCAAGGATTTAGGATCTAGTCAGGCTGTTATTTTTGCGATTTCGTTGATTTTTATATTGATGAAAGCTACAGGGATTTGTAGTATGTTGCTTTAACACAATTTTAATGACAGATTACAACATGCTACATTGTACCGATCAAAATACTGCATTCGCAACACTGCTTAGCCTATGTAGTCGAGATCGGTTGTTTTCTTGACAATATGTTGCGTCATCAGCAACGCTCTATGTGCAAATAATTTTTCACTACTAGTTCCACGTAAACAATGGGCAGGTTGGGCTAATACCTTTGTAATGCTGTATGGAAGGGGCCGATGGCATCGTTTGCTTTCACATTAGTCAACTCCAAAACCTGAAACACTCCGGTCACAGTGAAAAGACCTCTCACTCAAGGCAAAGACTTGAGAGTTAAACATTATCCTCTGCCCATATTTCCCAATTAAATACGCAGTACATAATAATTATGAACAATTCAGCTGATGACCGAAGTGCTTGCGATGCATTAATATTAACTAACACTTGCAGAGACTGGGAGGATTGACAGGCAATACCCATGTATGGCTAAATTATAAAGTTTTTTCGTGCGAGAAAGCGTCTCTCTTTTTCCTGGACTTCCTTCACACTAGCATTCTTTACGAAGCCAGGATATAGGCGGGCAGTCAAACGCGAGTTAGAAAGTTTGTCATTATAGCTTCACACCCAAGTCCATGTTTGCTAATCCAACGGGTAAGTAAAAAAAAAAAGACGACAGAATGAAGAAATTGGCGTTGCTTTTGAACTTTTGACACGCTCATGTCATTCACTATATACATTGGTGTCATGTGACTTACATGAAGGCGTCAAGTCCTGCCGTCACAGAGCTGGAGTCCATCGTGATGGACTGGTTGGGACGGATGATTGGGCTTCCGGACACCTTTCTGCACACCAGGAAGGACAGCCCTGGCGGTGGGGTCATCCAGGTCAGAACACTACAGTATTTTGTCCTCTCCACATAAAGTGAAAAAAATCATGAAATATTATGATATTATTGTGATGATAACCCTGGAATTATTCTACCATTTACCCACAAACAGTTACGTATTATGATTATTGTCATATTTACGCCTTGCGCACATCCCATCCCGCATCATTTTAAGCCACTAGCAGCCACGGGATATTAGTGTATTGAGAAGGCCGTCAATATCTATGTCTAGAATGAGTGCCTTTTATTATGGAGGGCAAAGTACAAGGTTCATTCAAATGAAAGGTAGACAGTCAACCGTGCGCGGACGTGACACAGGGAAAAATATGACAAAAATCCTAGATGTCTCATCTACCAATGTGTCAAACGATTCCCATCCGAGTGGTAGGAGAGGCATAAAATATTCCCAAAGCACTATCCTTATATTACTGCATAAAACAATGTACGTACAGTGCACCTACCTACCGGTATAGGTCTACCTATACTGTATACAGGGTGGACCAACTTCAAGTGTCGTTTTATAACGGCTATTAATAGAAGCGCTTTACGATTGACGTAGCAGAGACGTGTAAAATGGCCCACTTCGGCGCCATCGAAAATATTAGCTGTGTTTCGTTTGCAGGCTTCCCCCTTGCATTACAGGTCCATGGTCCATCTGGTGCCTTGGACGTCACCCATTTCACCCAGGCGCATCGCAGGTCATGTGTGCACCTCCTTTTTTCCAGGTCAACCCAGCAGCAGGGTTGATTACATGTGTGCTGCTATTGGCAGCTAATATTTTCGATGGCGCCGAAGTGGGACATTTTACACGTCGCTGCTGCGTCATTGCAAAATCACTGCTATTAATCGCCGTTATAAAACGACACTTGAAGTTGGTCCACCCTGTATAGGCTACTGTACACGTACTGTATATATTCCTCGTATATCAGTATATTCCAAGGTTGGTTCCAGTTTGGATTTACGTTACTTTTGTTGCTACTGTTTTTGTCACTTGCTTCGTAATGACAACTTTGGAGACGTAAGTCTGAACTTTAAGAAACCGGATATCTGTCAGAGCATGCCACTATTCTTGTATAGGCGTGGTTGAATCCGGTAAGGTTTACTCGGGGGTCCCTTTGGAAATATAATTCTTCTGGCTCTCCTACTACTAAGGTATTTTGATGTGCACCGAATTTGGTATCCTGATAGGTTAGACTTGTCCGATGTTTCTATAATATTTTTGCCTTATTCGTAGCAAAGTTCTAACTGGGCCCATTGGATAACTGGTTCACTTTCATCTGAATGGACCTTGTACAGTATAACGTTATTTCGCCTTTTTATAGACGACATCTTCTGAAGCAACTCTGGTGGCTTTGTTGGCTGGGAGGACTGATGCTATTAAACGCCTCAGTTCCAAATTCTCGGAACTAGAAGACGCCGAGATCAATGGGCGTCTGGTCGCCTATTGCTCTGATCAGGTAGGAATACATATGTGTTGCACTTCAATATATTCTTTCCCATTTTGTTACGGAATGTTTAAAGTGCGATAACAAAAGGTGATGAAAGGCCAATAGGCTACGTCTGATTCTGTAAACTCATTCACGCTTTGGTACTGTGTCACTCACTTTCTTACAGTGAAATAATTTGCAAGTTGAAAATTATTCCATTCAAAATGCACAGGCTGGGCAACTTTTGTATTAAAGCAGGTAGTTAGTCTCTCCTCCCTCCTTCTTAATATTTATGTATCTCTGCTATAGTGGCATGAAATATACATAAGAGGAATACAGTACTACACAGTGAGGGTAACGCATACATGGTCAATATGGAAAGTTGTATATCCATGTTGCGTTCAACTCTAATGACAAAATAAAGTATTGTCTGGCACCAGACGTCAATATACAGAGCCCAATTATTGTAAAATTGTTTATTTCAATCGCGTCAATGAGGCTAACTTTGAGAATTACAAAATAAAAATACCGCAATTACTTTTATCAATGAAGTAATATTACACTTACAAGCCATATTCCTGCCAGCAAATTAGGTCTGCAGAACGTGAGCAGAAGTGCAAGTTAACACTGTTGTGCAGCTCGCATTCAGTTATCGAAGTCTCTCAGGGCAATAAGGATTTCCTCTATTTTGTATGCTAACAGTAAACTATAATTACTCTTAATACATTAGTGGTAACCCATCATAGGCCTCTGTAGTTCAGTGGCAGAACACGCACTCCACATAGGGGTGTGGACCTGGGTTCAATTCCCAGCAGAGGTAAACGAGGTTGCCCTTATTTTGTCCACAGCCTGGACAGTTGAAATATAGCACGGTAAAATGGCAGGGCCTGCGTCTTTTATTTGTCAGTGCTGGACGGAAGGTCGCGGCTTCTGTTGAGACTCGCAATTCAATGCAGTTTAGTGTGGCCCGGATCTTGGTCCTCGCTTCTGGACTTCCAGGAGGGATTTGGCCAGGAAGAAAAGAGAGTGTTCCTGCCTTGGTGACAATCGCCAATCGATGCAAATCAGGACGGTTTGTCTGGGCTGTAAAAAGAGGGTTTCCACATCAGGGCTCAATTTTAGGCGCAAGGAGGACAATGCAATGGGGTGGAAGGTAGGGAGTGGAGGAGTGGGGAGGGAACAGTAACGCCGCCCTGACGGAGCCCATCATAAGCTTCCCCCAGCATGGCTACAGCCACGAACCTTTTTTTCATATTTTTTTTTTTTCGGAATTGTTCCTTTCACATCCAACTCATTATTCTAAGCACCGTCTCATCTATTCTTTTCTGTACATATTCCCCCGCTTTGGGATGTCAAGATGCGGCGGCGGACTTTCCTGATTAACGGCAGAAATCCGAGAGCCTTGTCGGTTTGTAATTCCTCTCCCAGTCTTGAACGAAGAAGTAGGACGAGGGGCTAAAATTCGGAGAGACTAACATTGTTTTATGTCCTGTGGCCGTGGGGGGGTAGAAGGATAGGCAACTGCTGGGCTTTTATAATCGATTTGAGAAATCTGAGAATGTGTGTTGTGCCAAGTGAATTTCTTCTCCAGGCTCATTCGTCGGTGGAAAAAGCTGGGCTCATCGGACTAGTCAAGCTGCATTATGTGGAGAGTGATGACGAACTGAGCATGCGTGGGGATGCTCTTCAGGCTGCTATTTTGCGCGACAGAGAAGTTGGCCTGGAACCTTTTTTTGTAAGTCTACCGAGAGCTGCATGGGAGATAGCCTACACGTCTTGTTTTTCTCTCGTTTTTGTTTTAGCCGAGTGGAGATGAATGCGATGGCTTTCTTGCTGACCCTGGGATCAGCTGGGTTCCACACAGAGAGGTTGTTGCAGTCGGCTGAACACTCTTTGAACCCTTCCTTGATTAGGCCTCGCAACGACTCTCGAACTTAAAGGCTATTCCCAATAAGTCTGATTATTATTAGATATCAACCTAACCCTTTGGTCTTCTAATAGATTCATCTTCCAAATTAACTCAGTGTGAAAAAATACGAAAACACAACTTTGAGCTTATCTTATTATGCGTAAGAGTTCACTCCTCTCCATATTGTGCATCATCCCTCAGTTCGAAATTTTTTATGTGTATTGCATTCTGAATTAACCATTTTTCTAGAAAAACTATAATATTTTTCTCTTGTGAATCTAGAAATATGGCGAATTAAAAAACGGTGCAGATTACGCAAGTTAAGACTATTTCCCTCTGAGAAAATACTCTGCCCGATTGCACCAACCGAAATTACTGATCCGATAGCTCCTAAGGGATCGTTAGGAGCTCTTTTAACGTGTGCTAACGATCCGTTAGGAGCTATCGAATCGATAATTTTGTTGGTGCAATCGAGCATCAGGTGCCTGAAGAGTCTGGATAAATTCAGCGCAGGCTCTTCTGTCTATTGCAAAAAAGCAAAGTCTACGCAGCACCATTATCATCTCTTAAAATGGTCAAGGTTGTACTTCTCAGCTTATACTACAGTTAGACACAATCATTAAGTAGACTCACTTCAGATGCAATCGACTTATTGTTCGCAGTTACGATTCCATCCATGAAAGATAGGCTGCACAGCCATACCACATGAAATCAAAGCCTCCCAAAAATGCCTGTGTGTCCAGGTAGCCTTGCAGAAGATGGAAGAGTAGACAGGGCATATCGTAATATTCACCAGCTTGATACCAGAGGTTCAGGACACTATAGTAAGTAGGAAAATAATATGGCATTTTGACGTAAAAATTACTGCTGGCGAGCGACAGCCATTGAAAGTTGGGAAAACAGTTTTAAATAATAGAGATTTTGGTAAGGAGTGATTTGTTCAATGCGATGTCCAGTACTGAAAGGCTGATAAAAGCCTCAGTGGCCCAGTTTGACACATGGTTATGATTGTGTAAGTATATCCTCTATTTGTACGAATCAATGTATACAGTAGATCATAATGTTCGAGTTCGGTGCTGCTCACGTAAGGCAATTTAAAAGGTTGTAAAAAACCGATTATTAAATAACGCTTGGAACATGTATACATTCAGTTATTAATCGCGTTGCAGTTAGAAATGTTTGGCCAAACTCTCATATGATAATTATAGCGCCTCTACTGCACTTTTTACAAAAAAATGCTTCTGAACTTTTCTACTGATTCTGGATTATTTATTGTGTCTTGTACCTGTGGTATCACAGTTTTCAGACACACTGTGTATGGGTCTGCTTTCTATCTCTACCCTACTAAAATTAGGCAACATTGTTTGACTCTGTTCATGTGAAAATCGTACTTTCTCAGATACAAGCAATCCTTAAAAGCAGACAGTTACCTAATTATTTCGTCCTTAAAAGTATGTCATGGTGAGGAATACCTATAGTGTTTGTGTACTGTGATGAGGATTTAACTATGCAAAATTCCCATCATTTCCCACTCTGCGCCACTAAGCTAAGAAGTCCAAAAAAAAACTTTAGTTCTTATCCCTGTGGAAAAAGGCGAAAGGTCCATTTCCGGAGTTTGTTGGACCAAGCCTCTGGATATTGACTCAAGAGACAGCGGTATTCCTGCCTATCCGGGGTGTCAGGGGCTGCGAAAAGAAGAGGGCCCTTCCTTCCCTGCTGCCTTTTAGTAGCCACCATTACTTATACCTGCTTCCTGAGAAAACACCAACTTTCTGCTGCCTCACTGACTTCAATACGGGAAGAACGCTCTTTCTCCATTACTTCTCCGTGTCATGAATTCTTTCTCAACTTCCAACACCCCCTTCCAGCTTTTTTTTTAAAAAAGCAAGCTTCGAAGAGACTTCACATCTAAAGAACTAATTATGATGTTCGTGACCAAGGATTTTCCCCCATATTATGTAGCTGGAGGCAGCGAGAAAAGTCAGAGCCATTAGACCATCTTTAATGAGATGGCCATCGGGCTTGATCTGCTTATTTTGCAATAGAAGTTATGGCTTTACCTATCTCTTTCCCATTATCGTATTGATTACTGGATCATCGATTCGAAAGTTATTAGCGATATGTTACGTTAGAAGAAGCAGTTTTGAACCGTATCTGACACTATACGTATATTGGTTATTCCACAAACCACTTTTTACTATAGGTAAATAATAAATTACAGTGGGATTACTTTTTGACGCGCTTTTCATTATTTTGACTGAAAGTGTCATAGTTTAATAAAAAGCTGCGTGCGTGTATAAACCATCCAGACTGTTTACGTAACCGGGTGTATAGAGACAAACATGGCATGTTTGAGAATCACATTCTTCAAGATAACTTAAGTGATTTATAGAAACCTGTATTTTTGATAATATTGATTTCTTTATTTGACAGGTTTGTGCAACTTTAGGAACCACTGGCGCCTGCTCCTTTGACTGTCTGGAGGAGGTTGGACCTGTTTGTAAGTTTGCCACCACTTGTCTTTCATCAGGTGGATAGCCTATACTGTACACTACACGCCCGCTTCCCACAGCACAAATGACAATAGCCGTCAAAAGTTTTATTCCTGACACTTAATTCGCTAGAAATCTGTAAAAAATTATTATCGAAACCTTAACTAGTCTTATCTATACCCAGTCTTGCTGTAGTATCTCTCACAACATAATCTGTTGAGAATGAAGTGGAACGATTTAGAGCGCAATCTGGTACACCGTAGAATCTAGTTTTTTTTTGTAAATTCATATTAATGTTACGCAAGATACACACTAATACGAAGCAACAATGTGAGCAAAAAATTACTACAAATTCTTTAAGCTGTCCCGAATATTACAGCACTCACTGTCAGACTCCCGATGGCTTGTGAAAGGATGTTTATCTAGACCAGATTATTGTAGGAAATGGCATTACGAACTGCATTAGGTTATTTCTGGCATCGCAGACTATAGGGATGAACAGGTAAAAACAGCAAAAAACAGACAAGGTATTGTTCGGATATCCGTCGGTGCCGGTCAGCACCCCCGAAGTTCAAGGCTGTCCTAACCGGTGGAGGACACGTAACTAATGCCTCTGTTTCTGTGCACAAAATAGTGCGTTCTCCCTTCTTCATTTTATGATTCCCNCCCCCCCCCCTTCTGGAAAGGTCAACGGGAGGGAATCTGGCTGCACGTGGACGCTGCCTATGCCGGTACCGCCTTCTTGTGTCCCGAGTTCCGCACCTTCCTCCGGGGGATCGAGTACGCCGACTCCCTGGCCTTCAACCCCAGCAAGTGGATGATGGTTCATTTCGACTGCACCGCTATGTGGTGGGTTGCTGCCTGGCTTATTACAGCCTTTGGATGGGGGGTTGGGGTCTGGTAGGGTGCTCCTGGGTTGCCTCGTGCTTCAGTCATGAAAAGAAAAAAAAGAAAATGGTGCCCGAGGGCGTCCCCAGCCCAGCCACAATCCCACAACCACCCCACCTCCGAATGTTCATTGTTCCTCAGATGGTACTTTGGAAACTACATAACCGACCTCAAGGTTATCGCTGTTGCCACTTCTCAATGACAAGTTGGGTTGACCTCGTGCAGAGTTCAAATACCCTGATGGCCAAGAGAAAGCTGATCCTCGGGGCGGGTTCGGTTTCAGACTCGGAATCGAACGGGCTTTAGAATATGCGCCCCCTTCTTCTTTTGGACGAAGCTTCTCTTTTAATTATACTCTCTTGGCCCCCAGGAGTTGATCTAACGGGATGCCTTTCCAAACAAGGCTGACTGCCCAACGCGTGGTGCAGCTGAGCATCATTGACAAGAATGCCTCATGTGACCACCTAATGTGCGGGGGCCATGTTTCACGCCGGTAATAATCGCCGTGTGAAGTATTTATGTGGTCATAAAAAAGAGGTGGAACTTCCAAAGGTCGTGAAGGCCCTGACGATAGTAGGTGCCGGACTTGACCATTCATGTATCATGTGCAGAGTGCTTTTGCACCGTGTTGCCAGCTGGGGGTGTTGCAGATGCGAGACTATTTTAGGACTCTGAAAGTTCATCGCTATCATGTTGCATAATATAGCTGTGTGTAGACAGTTATTACTACTATATGAGCCGTCTAACTGTTTATGTCCGGGGCTGCTCACTGCACTTGATTTCTAGTCATGTTAGTTCAGCATTTTTAAGCCCGCTCTCATGCCCACGCTTTCCTGTCACACCCCTGTAATTGCTTGCTTACATAACAGCAGAAAATAATAGTCGTGACATTTCATCTCATTGCCGAATATACACATCGCTCTCTGGAGTGGGTGCTTATCATGCTATAAAGTACCTGGAGGTGAATGGCACACAGAAAACTAATATCAAGGTTGTTCCGCTCATTGGTTTTCTCATTGCAGCGTGACGGAGATGCGAGATAGATTATCGCAATCTTCTATTAGCAGACACAAGCTCGCAAGATATTTCTCGGAAACAAAGTATCTAATGAGTAACAATTTAAAAACTTATTTCTGATAAATAGGCTACTATTAGATTTTTGGCGTTCAAGAACTTGATAAGTGATGGGAATGACGCAAAGTAATCATTCGTGTATGGGTAAACTGCAGTGATGATTAATTCAAACCACATAAGAGTACCGTAATATTTTTATTTTATTTGTAATTTATATTTTAATGGTACCTGTTGCTAATTTTTATTTTAATGGTAACTTACCTGTTGCTAATTTTTATAATGGAATGCCATTCCGTCATGTTGTTCCATCACATTCCGTCATGCTTATTGCTTTACTACCATCAGATAAGTGCTGTAGTACAGTAGGCTACAGCAATGTGCTCTTCAATGCCTGACCTAACTTTGCATAACACATGGTGGTCTATGTGTCAGTGGCATGAGATTGTAGGCTTGCACATGACCTTCTGGACTTGAGATCTACAAGGTCGACGAACTTAATTCTGATGCATTCACTATCTATAATATCATGTTGCAATATTTGTAATCCAGCCAATTAATTCCGGGCCTTTCACAAGGCGTAAACAGCACGAAGTCATACCGTACAGTAACTTACAAGCAAAAAAAGGAAGTCATAAATTCTGGAATTTCCCTACGAGATTTTTGCTGACTATGGAATTCGGTTTGGAATGTATCAGGTTTATATATAGTATACAGTGCAGCTTATGTTTCTGAGCATGATGCCTCTGAACCTTCTAAATAGTTCCACGGTCGTCGAACCCTCCATAATATTAGAGACACAATAATGCATTCAACATCATCTTGCTTCCTGCATAGAACAGACAACCATTTGACAACACCATGCACTAAGGTTCGAGCGAGGCCACCTAATCTATTCTCTTTCCAGCTAATTAGACCAAATAGATAAGCAGAATAACCTGAGCACAACTTGTCTGACCCTTTGTCCAATCCGCCTAACCCAGGGTCCATGAGGTAAGTCGGACAGACTGGAAATCCTGCCAGCAGCATAACTCTTGACTCCATCCCAAGAGGGTTGGGTCGTGGGTGGGGCTGGATAGCCATGGGTAGCTCTCTAGCTAGCTTTCTATCCGATTTGGAATCCTTCCCCCCTTCCCCCCCCCTAACCCTACCCTGAAATTAATCCTCTTTTCCGGCAGGGTGAAGAACAGTGGAGCTCTGCACCGGACCTTTAACGTGGATCCCCTCTACCTGAAGCACGAGAATTCAGGTGGGAAATGAATTTGGTCAAGAAGAAAAGCTAGCTAGCTTGCAATCCATTTCAACCAAGGCTTTTTTTTTCCTTTCTCTAACTCGATCTTTTCTTCTGTATTTCAAACTTGCACTGCTAGGATTGGCTATTGATTATATGGTAAGGCATCACAAATTGAGACTGGTTGTCACGGTATGGCTGGTTCAGTTATGGACCATGGTTTGCTTTTTTTTTTTGTCGTCTCTGGTAGTGGTCAGGATTTTGGGTTTGCATTGTATTTTTCATACCAGTTGGGGAGAACAGGGGGTGGAAGGGCAGCGTTTACGCCTAGGAAGGTAGCGGTTTCTCCTGGCTTGCTTTTGAGCGGAACACCTGCTGCACCTTTCTGTGTGGGAATGCTTCGCCTGATTTTTGATTTGAAGGGGCTAGAAGGGGGAAAGGTACGTACAGGGTGTAAAATTGAGATGGCCTTAATGGCTTGTGATTAGTTTTGAGTAGTGAATTTTGCGTATTTATCATTGGTGGTTATCAAAAGTATTGGCTGCTTATAATAGGTCGATTTGAATAATCTATTCAAACTGTGAATTGCGATGAATTTCCAATTGGGAATGGCTCATTGGAACAATTGGGACTGAATATCTATGATAGAGCCAATTTTTACAGGGCATACACCCTTTGTAGGATTTTAAAAGGATAGGTCCACATAACCTACTATATACTGTATACAGCTAAAGCGCTTTTCAATTTGAATACCCTTTATTTTTTTAAATAAATAGCGGGTTTTCCATATTTTGGATTTTTTAAAAAAATTATGTGGATGATTTGCTCAAATATGTTTTAAAGG
The DNA here is from genome assembly GCA_000934665.2 of Catajapyx aquilonaris. Lineage (NCBI taxonomy): Eukaryota > Metazoa > Arthropoda > Diplura > Dicellurata > Japygidae > Catajapyx > Catajapyx aquilonaris. The sequence continues at coordinate 31,761 of KZ538487.1, read as the reverse complement.
GGTGTATATTTAGAGGAAAGAAGGTGGTGCCTTTATCCCATTGTTTCGAATATGTATTTTTCCGATTGACTCAATGTTCGTAAATACTAACATTAGCGGATTCATATATCATCGCTATCACTATACATTACAGGGTGTTCCAAATTCGTGGGTCGTTTTCTTATAACTAATATCGCTGTATATAACTTATTATGAAAGGAAAAGCACCTTCCTCTCCTGACCGCAGAGAGATGAAAAAGATAGTATAGAGTGTTAGAACCTTCATTGACATCGAGGTTCTGTATTTGTACTACCGTGTCACCATGTGATTGGCTGGTTTTGACGTCTTTCTTCAGCATTGGCAGATACCCCTCAGCAAGAGATTTCGAGCTCTCAAGCTGTGGTTCGTCATACGTTGCTATGGAATCAAGGGACTACAAAGACACGTGCGACATGTAAGTAGAGGAAAAAGAGGACAGGGAGGATAAAGGGGAGCTCGACGAATGACGGGTACGAGTGGGAAGAAGATGGGTGGGGTGGGAATTCGATACAGTGTTGCTGGGTAAAGCAGTTTGCATGGCTCTCAATATATTGCTTATTGATGAGTGTTTGAGTGTAAGTCATTATGCATACATTGGCAAGATTATTACCTAACAAGACATAGTAACTACATATATCGCAGGCTAAGTTTACGATTTCATACTGTAAGTTACTTAATCTCGCTTCGTCTAATCATGAAGTTGTTCATGGAAAATGGCCATCAAAGCGACTTAATCTACGTAAATACACCGAGAGTGCGAAATCCAGAAAATTAAGACTTTTTGTACAATTAGTAAACTATACGCCTTTATTTACCGATCCGACAGGTTTAGTGTTCCATGACATTAAAAATCTAGCCCGGTATGAGCAGAAGACTTGAGATAGACTTCGCTATTCACATTTTGGACGAATAAAGCTAACACTTGCGTACTAAATGAGGTCATTATTCCTTGGTTACGAGGTGTGATGCATTAAATCCGCTTACACGGAGGTATAATACTCTCTTGCTTTAGATATATGGACTTCCAGATGGTCTCCTGTAGGTATATGCTTCCACATTGAAGGTGCGTTTACATGTGAGCGATTTGACAAGCGAAGCTGAGCGAAGTAACCAATATTGTTTGAGGTGAAAGTAACAATCGATTTTTGCCTCAAACAATACTGGTTATTTGGCCGGTTACTCAGCGATGTCATCGCTCGGCGAAGACTTCCCTCGTCAAATCGCTCACATGTCAACGCAGCAAGGTGCGTTTACATGTGAACGATTTGACGAGGGAAGTTAACCCAATTGGTAACCAGTATATTGTTTGAGGCGAAAATCGATTGTTACTTTCACCTCAAACAATATTGGTTACTCGGGTTACTCAGCGATGTTACCGCTCGGCGAAGACTTCGCTCGTCAAATCGCTCACATGTAAACGCAGCTTGACTCTGCAAACAAGGAGGCTTGCTCCAATTTTGGTCTCCGGTTATTGCCCCCTTTTTTTGAGAATTAATGTTTACGGAAAAGTTGACGCATTCATGTACTGGCATATTAGAGGTAATAATCCTGTCACAAAGAAGGGCTTTGCTTCTAACGAAGAACATACGTTAGAGATAAATATAGCAAGGCACCCACAGAGATAGGCTTATACATAATTACCTATAGTATACTCTTTATTACCTAGGTTAGGGGTCGTCCATATACCACGTGACCGTTTTGGGGGGAGGGGGGGGGTCTGCTGATATACCACGGTTGGTCACGGGTGGGGGGGAGAGGGGGGAGGGTCGGCGAAAATTCACGTGGTATCTCTGAACACAGTGAATTGGCACATATGGGAGCTTTTGCAGATGCACATGGGTTCAAAATAACCTAAAATTCGAAATCAGCGACCCCGAAAACTTGGGGAGACATGTTTTTTACGTGCTTAAACAGTTTAGGTGAGGAGCTATCAATTTCGATCGCGTTTTTTCTGATAACATTGACATTTAAAAAAACCACGTGAAAAAGGGGGATTCCAATGGATACCACGGTCGGTCACTGGGGGGAGGGGGGTCAAAAAGTGCCCGAAAATCGGTCACGTGGTTTATGGACGACCCCTAATGACAACAATATTAGTCCAGTAATGTCAAGCGTCCGCCATCTTTACTTAGGTCATATTGTTAGTCTGCCTCACATTTCACCCTGAGTGCTCTCTCTAGGTATCGTCGTATACAGGGTGTTTATTGTAACTCTGCAAAGACTTTCAGGGGTAATAGAGGGGACCAAGACAAGTATTTTCGACATAAGAACCCGTGTCCTGAAACGCCATCTAGAGGGGGTTCATAGACAAGGAACGGGTGCGCTCAGACGCGTCAGGCGAGAGGCGCTAGGAGAGCGGACTGTTTTGTTGGTAGATGGCGCACAGTTGTTGCCAGGTAATGGCGTATCGCGTCGTTGTAAGTAAACAACAACACGATACGCCATAACCTGGAAACAACAGAACCGCTGTTGACTATCCGCGCGTCTCCTAGGAGGCGGACTTTAGTTGCTAGATGGCTCTGTTGTTGCCACGTTATGGCACATCGCATCGTTGGTTACTATCCGAGCGCCATCTATCAACAAAACAGTCCGCTCGCCTAGTGCCTCCCGTGTGACGCGTCTGAGCGCACCCGCTCCTTGTGTATGAACCCCCTCTAGATGGCGTTTCCGGACGCAGGTTCCTATGTCAAAAATGCTTGTCTTGGTCCCCTCTATTACCCCTGAAAGTCTTTGCAGAGTTACAATAAACACCCTGTATAATACAGCAGAACTCTTTGCCCATATAGCAATGTATGTGCTTGTATATGCCTAACTGCAGCAGTATTATCATGCTCCCGTGAGCAGGCCAAATATACGAAAACGGCCAAAATGTGCATTTATACGAGTCTCTATAAAAATCGCCATCCGTTGTTAAAAAATTAATAAATGAGCTTTTAAATTTCTTTCCAGTTGTAAACTTATGATTGTCAGTCTGTCATATAAAATTGTAATTTAAATATAGGGAGTTCTCCTTGCTCAACGCTTTGAAGTGTTAGTGTCGGCCGACAACCGATTCGAAATCCCAGCTAAGAGACATCTGGGATTGGTAACCTTCCGCTTGAAGGGAGACAATGCTCTGACCGAACGCCTCTTGAAGAGACTCAACTCAGGGGGTCAATTGCATTGTGTACCTGCCGCTCTCAAAGGCCGATATGTCATCAGGTATGTTGCAATATTCATTCACCAACAGACCTGTCTGACGAAGTCTTTGAGTCATCATTTGTCATCAATGTATTGGATGTCATCCTCGTACAGGTTCACGGTGACTTCGGCCCAAACAACGGAGAGTGACATTGATCGTGATTGGCACATCATACGCAACACAGCCACTGACGTTCTCATGGAAGCCGCTGGAGAGAAACAGGCCCGAGTTCCTCTGGCAGGTACTACATGAACTCACTATACGTCAGTTATTGAGTCAGACACCTGTTCATATTACAATAATGCGTATATGTGCTGTAGATAGGCTTTCACCCTATATGATTGTTTCTTCTCAACAACTGTCCATGGGCAGTACGGCACTTATGTATCGTAGTGGCATTAGCTGCAGTCCCATTCAGGCATTCCCTATATGTTATACATAACTATCACCAGCGAAATACATGCATGCTTCTATTTTGTTGCAGAAACACGACAGAGAAATGCAGACTTTGGTACCAGCCTCTTACTGGCCAACTCACCAATGTCTCCGAAGATAGTCAATGGAAGTTTTGCTGCCATCTTCGAAAGCGGAGAAGTCCTACGTGAGTTCGCCAAGAGATTTTCGCAGCTACGTTTCGACGCTAAAGACAGCCCAGGTAGAATAACAAGCAGTATAAATGAAAGGTCATGTAAGGGACAAATGCATAATACGTGCATAATAATGATTGTGTTTTAGCTGTTCGGCGTCGCATTCGAGGCATGATGATGTCAGGAAGGCAATATTCACTGGACTCTAGGATGGATATCGTGCATAGCTTGGTGGCTGCATCGGCCCTGCCTACGATGCCAGAGGACGTTGCAGCTGGGATAGAAGGTACTAAGATTGAAGAGGAAGAGTATCATACTCAAGCCGAGGCTGGTAAGTATCAGTCATGTCTTATTAATCCATGCATTCTTTTTGTAACATGCTCATTAACGAGGCACTGCAATATCAGCCTTAATTTAGGTTATCATTTTGCATTGATGCGCCTAGTATCAGTCATGTTTACGAGAGTGTATAAATATTAGCAATGAGGGCTCGGTATAGGCCTACAGTTAATTGTTTTTGTTTTCAACTTGGCAAAAGTGGGTTAAAAGTAAGCCCAATATGCTCAATTATATCTCTTCCTGATACAGTATCAGTTGGGATGAATCCTCTCTGCACTGTAAACCTACGCAAACGTTTTGATAAAAACATATCCATTAAATTACACAGGGTCACATAAACATTGCTGCGAACAGATTTCTTTCATTCAATGATGTGTTTTCAATATGACGGACTGATTTTACAACATCATATGCAGTATAATATCGACCGCGTTGGTTTTTCTGCAAAAAAACTGACGCGTTCAGAGTAAATATATTTAATAGCTATCAGGAAAGTTATGCTGATATTTATCAGTTACACCGATTGTATAACAGCCTTTAATGCCGAATTAATTCCGCTACACACGGGGTTTTACTGACAGGGACCTCAAAATGATGTACAGTAGGTCTACGTTTCCGCGACAGGCAAAAATATAGACTACACTGATAAAAAATCATATGACGCTTTTCTTCTGCAGTAGACAAGCTTCCGTTATAGCACTGTACAGGGTCCGATATCGAAAGCTTTCATTGCGTAAGTTTCCATTTAATGATAGAGTCGAATTAAGTGCAAAAATTCTGCATCCTCATTTCAATGTACAATAGGGCACTATTAAAACATCCCATTTTGTGTGCCAAATAGATAATTAAAGTAATAATGTGGCATTAGTTTTAAACTTTTTTGCCTGAACTGTGCCTCAGTTAAAAATTACCATGGCACGAAACAATCATTCGAAATGTAGGATCTGATCCGGACTATTGAAGTACCGTTAAGTAATTTTCATCTCCTAAAATAAATAACCAAAAAGTATGGTACACCAAGTAAAAGAGCTTGCACTGATCAACATTAATTAAGTTGTTAATGGACCGTACTGTACATGCAACCTATTCAATAAATAAATGACAAATGAACCTGTGCATCCAGTACCCCATATTCAATAATTAATCATTAGCTTTCGAAAAATTAATTTTTTACAACCCTAAAAAATTGAACCCATCAATTGTTGTTGTTATTATTATTATTTTATTTGTGTACCCAGTTAGGCAAATGCCCATACATGGGGGAACCCATCAATTGTCGCAGTTCATATGGCGTGTGAAAATAAAACTATTGTAGGTTCTATAGTTCTACAGGTAAAGCCTACATGACATTAGCAGGATAATTACAAGCACTGTGAGAATCCTGCCAGCTGTATACGCTGCAATATAATCACTTGTGTGTAGAGTATGCAGTAACAACTTTGGTAATAGCGAAAAGTCACTTGCTAATAAGAAGCCAGAGTAGTAGGGATATATGTCATACAAGTAGCAGAATATTAAATTAATATAATGTTAATTAATGTTAATTTTATACCCATTTCCACCTGCAGTATATAGTACTGTACAGTGTTGGACATAAATCGAGGCATATTGCTAGCGACATTTTCCGAAGCGGCAGAAGAAGGAATCGAAGATAAGGATAGGCTACGTCAAGCCGGTCCAGCAAGATTCCTTCTTGTGCAGCTTCGGAAAATGTCGCTGACAGTATACCTCGATTTATGTCCAACAATGTAGCCTACTGTACATAGTGTTAAATATGGTTAAAAGAGCATATAAGCATATAGAAGACTGTTGTAATCCACATTGTGGGATACAAATGAAAATCTTCAAAATATTGTAGTTATACCATACTCACATAATGCGCAACAAGGCATACTACAATATTAATCTAATGTACGGTATTGAAATGTTTGTTCAATTCTTTAACAAATTTAAGATTGCCGCAATATTTGTAGGGCTGTGTGACGGGGCTTTTGCATTCCTGAATTAACTACTATTAATCATTAAAATAACATGATTACAACAAGGGCTACGGAAAGATTGTTTAGAACTACTACAAAGTACAAAGACATAAAATATGAATATCACACAGCGACGAAGAATCTGCAAAAGTGTGGTTAGCCGTACGTCTCTGATTCTGAAAATAATATCCCTATGCAATATTCAGAATGAGTCACAGAAAATGTCAACGGCCACCTGAGTTCAAGCCAGACATGACCTCTGTGCACCGGTGGGTGCCATAAGACGAGCAAAACGAAATCCGATATGGCAAGGCGATCATACTGCATATGATGGTATTCCCATTGCAGGCATCCAGACGGATTCGTCACCTCCTCGGCACCGGTCTCGTTCGGTGGACGACGGGTCCACAGCGGCAGTTCCTCAGGAACCGGATCCAGCAAATGACCCTTCGATCCAGTGCAGAAAGTGCGGTCATACTCTGGGCACTAAAGTCCATTAGGTCATTCACTTGCATGCAGGCAGTCCACTCACACTCTCTTCTCCGATTACGCCCCTTCCCGAGGTCATTGTAGTTTTGTGTCATCGTAATGCAGGTATCCTGGTAAAGCCCATATTACATTCACGTATTTTATTTCAGTGGATACTGTCACCATGTTCGTCAAACCAGAATAGATTGTAATTAGCACATACTACTAGAGGGGAATGCCAACATGATGATTGGGTAGTGAGATGGTCGTGTCATGTTTTAGATGTGTTTCATGTCGTGATTTGCGTGTTGTTGATGTATAGGAAGATGATCACATTAAAGATGAGTTCAACCCAAGTATTTGTGGTGTAAGCACACCTTATTCGGAATAAATATCAATTTTGTTACAGGCCTTTATACCAGAAAATAGTGTTAGCAGTAACTAACTCTATAACAGTGGGCCATACATACTGCAAGTGTTGCACATCAAAAATGTAGTTTTATTTTCCAGACACCGGAATGGATAACTTCCGCACTGCACACTGCTACCGTGTATACAGAACCAAGTCATTATTATTTAATCAACAAAATGGAAAGGGTACATGTCAAGTAAAAATAAAATTGTCCTCTTCTGGCAGTGCTAACTCGTGAATTGTGTTGGCATGACGAGCCTACTTTTGCAGGATTTTTGCTGGTGTATTTTCATTTTATCACAGTATCCTCTAGTGTTGCCTCATATTAAAGTAAAGTCTGTAATCAGCGTAATAATATTACACGCATTTATTCGCAAGAGAAAGCTATTCAGCAAATTAAACGACTCTGAGAAATTGATCATTATTAAGGCTGCTCGTCCTATGTCGTTCCAGCCTAATCATGTTATCATTTCTGACACTTTTGTTAACACTAATTTAGCCTGGCCCCTAATTAAATTTCATATCGATAAAATTATCAAATACTTTGCTGCTCATTTATTTCGTAACCGTCATTTTGACTGAGGGCGGTATGGTGCACCTACTGTATGTTCGATACTTATATCAGAGTATAATATACTATAGGGTAAAAGGCGTGTGGGGTAGACAGTGGGTGGCATCTACAAGATATATTACTACAAGTATAATATTGCTGGTAGTGGTAGTCTAGTTCCTAGACTACCACTACCAGCAATATTAATTAAAATTTATGCATTAAAATCAATTAAAATTGTAGCTCTCGATAATATTAATTTGGTGGAGAATGCTGAAATCATCACTTTAAAGGGAGGGGTCAGGTTATGACTTCAGTTCTGCCCAGCACCTTGTTATTTAAATTCATTTCATGCAACTTTCAACATCATTTGCAGTAACAATTAGGGATTAGGAGGGTTGCAACTTTCAACATCATTTTGACCAATATAATTTTTCGTCCTGTTGTAATTGGCTACATTGAGCAAGAAAATTTCATCAGGTGCTATCAAATGTACAGTTCGTCGGACGAAATATTTGGATAAAATGTCTCTTCGAACAAAATGTTAATTATATATTGGACGATTGGAGATGTCTTTGGACAAAAAAAGGCTGGCGCAGTGGTACTGTATGATAACTTTAAATGCGTTAGGCCGCTTCTCCAGTCACTTAGATAATAACACTACACTTTTTCATCTTTCAGGATAATGTCAAATGTTCATAAAACCGGCCCTGAAAGGTTTGGAGGAATGACAAGAAATAGAGCAAGCAATGATAATAAAGAAAACAAGATGGATAAACAGGGTATGGTGGCAAAACTGGGGCCGTTTTCCCTATTTAAACAGAATAGTCTTCATCCACAGAGAAAAGCTGTGGGACTTAGCGCCAAACCCCAGGATATTCTCTCGGAGAACTAAGTAAATGGCAGCGCCTCACTGTGGGGAAAATTCAAGCTAGTCGTTTGCATCATGGTCGCCAGAGAGGACTACTCTCTGGAGTCTGGACGTTACCTGATAACAGCAACAATACCTAAGCCAGATTATTTACCAATACCTTACAACAGTTGTAAAGTATTGGCAAATAATCTGGCCTACATGTTTGACTGATATTAATACTGTAGTTACTACAGTATTAATATCAGTCAAACATGTAGGACAGAAATAATGCATTGAAAAATCCACTTCCGGGACTCAAATTTTGTTGAACTTTTCGCCGTGTCCAGGGCAGCCGATCCACAGAGTCCATTACAGGCAGGTTTTACTATACGCAATCATATTTTATGGATAGTGTGGTGCTCAAAAAACTGTTAGACAGCCAATGTTTACACCATGTTCAAAAACAAAACAAAAGCAGTCTACTGAACTGCCGCCGCGATCTTTTCACAGCATGCTATAGGCTACATACTGCCCGATTCCCCTTTCACCAATCGACAAACAGTCTGAAATTATGCGTAACCTACTTAATGAGTCCGCAAGTGTCTGTGTCAAACGGCATCCCAAACATCTGGTTTTTTGAAATCCTTATGGCACAATTCTCGTTTTCATTTGATCAAGCTCTGTAGGTCTATTACACTAATAGGATGATATGAATATCAGAAAGAGGCGAAATTGTCACATCATGAATCCTGTGTAATAATAATAATAATAATAATAATAATAATAATAATAATAATAATAATAATAATAATAATTCGAAATACTGTATAGAGTCTACCGCCATGTCAAACTAGGCATAGCAAGAAGACAACTTGAGGGTCCTGAACACTCTAACTATAAAGTTTGTAGTGTATTTAGGGCCGCTATTTAGGGCACAGACCTATATGCAGGATGTCTCAGCAGTTAGCTCAGAATGATCCATATCAACGAAAATTCCTGTTAGCCGGGATTTAAAGTTGCACCCCGGTAGCTGGATGAATCAACAAGAGTACATGTACTAACTTCGTAAGTATAGCCTAGTTAGTCCGAAGGAGTGGTGTCACTGCTGTGGTGTAGTGGCCAACGTCACAGCCTTCCAATACTGAGGTCTGGCGTTCGATCCCTGGTCGGACAGAGGACACCTCGTGTGATGTAAAGGGTTTCGAGAGTTTCTCTCCATATTCGGTGGGTTTTCTCGGGTTCTCCCTTTCCTCCCTCACAGTCTCGTAGGGATTATAGGATGATGAGGATAGTTTCCCAAACTGCGTCTTTTTTGGAGCCATATCTCTTCACATTGCAAAAGAGCATTAGGTTACATCATTTAGCACTCATGAGCAATTACATCTACTACCTTCGGACATAATTATGATACACTTGATTATTAATCAAGGTGAAACAATTTTCGTGTAGGCCGCCTGTACTGTATGAAACTGTTGTTCATTATCTGATTATCAGATGTCCCCCTGTCTGATGCGCCTGCATAACTTTCACGCTGAACAGAACGGCCCAATGTTATTTGATTATTATCCCTCTCATGCATTTCAACCTAGTCCGAGAGGGGTACGGGGCGTAAGAAACATCGCGGCACTCTCAGCAGTTACAACCTTATTAGGAAGTTTGGACAAGTCCAAGGCGTGGTCCGCAGAGGAGCAGGAAAGCCATCGGTATGTATAACCATTCAATACTGTCAAATTCGTCCGCTTCTTTGCAATATGATGTCCATTGTAATATTGTTTTTGCTAGTGTGGCACAAAAATCGGTGGTCCTGCACTAAATCTTCCAATGAATATACATGTAGGAACACAAACAATTTTAATGTAAGTTATTCATAATTTACGTTTCAAGACAAAGTAGCCTACGCGACAGTATTGATATTATCAGTTGACATTCTTTGTAACCTGCTACAAGGTGATCGAGGGCACCTCATACCCCGTGTCTTGTATACTGTAGGGGAGACAGGGGCACGATCCCGATGGCTACAGGGGTAGGATGGCACAGTCAAAATTTTGAAGAGGCTATTATGTTCACGGACATGATGCTTATGTGGTAGGTGCAGATATGCATGCTCCACATTACATCCTATTTTCAATTCAATCGCAAAGGGCACGATGGCACACGTACAGAGGCTTTTTAAATAATTTCTAGTGAATAGCATATTTAAAATGCAAACATGTGAAAATATCACATATATGCTAAAATGTCTAAAGTATTTATCAGTATAAAAGTTATAGTGAATAAAAATAATCTTAACTGGCCTCAGAAAAAATGAAATGTAAAAAGTGTGCCATCTATAGCCCCGGTCTCCCCTACAGTAGAAATTTCTGATAAATAGCCAATAGCACTGAACATTAGGATTTTCATTATTCGTGCAAATGGGGCATATTGATAAATGATCATGTGTCAAACTTGGCCAGTGAAGCTTTCATTATAGTCTTTATTGGACATCGAAGCCATGTCTTCCAGGATCGATTTTGCAGTGTATACCACAATAATTTTTATTGAACATTATTTCTTATATTAGATGAAATATTAAAACTCAGTTATTGTTGACTAACGTAACAGGCTATATTGTTCGCCAATATCATTTATCACAAATATTAGCAGCTGCAGGTCTGCATTCAACGTTATATAGTGGGCTAAGACATGAATAGACGAGTCACATTATTTTTTGTCTAGAGCTCATACGTAGGCTATAGTCCTATATAAACGCTTTGATTTTACGCAATGCACAGTTTTTGTAAGTTATGTACCGGTATGGGTGGTACTGCAGTGTCACCGTATATAACATTATAATTATAGGTTTGGATGCTTTTTGTTTTGGAATAAAAAAAGGTGGGTTTCCTGAGTTGATAACTTCATCCTTGAGTTTTCTGACGGTGAATACCTTCATAAAAAGTCTATTACATGTAGGCCTATATGGCTATGCACGGGTATAGCTGTAGGGCACGTAGGAGGCAGCGAGAACGACATGGGCTTTACGAACTGCAAGAGTTATCGCGTGCATTCACAACACATGAATGCATCCATCAGTAGTATGCCTCTCTCTGGCAGGAAATATGGATGCTGTACGTACTCCCTTTAGATAATTTTAACATAGGCATGCCAGCATAAAGTTGCCCGACCTGTTGATAGTGGACTAAAAATTGGTCCTTGCTGTTAAACTACCGTATATCAAAACTTCTGGAACACTGCACTGCTGCTTACACAGATGTAAGACGCGAGGGGAAACCCCATTCTCTGTCTACAGCAGTTCTTCCAAAAAATTTCGTTGGCGATCCCACAAAATTGTCTCGTAAAATTCGCGATCCCCCACTTGCCAATTCAACCCCGTCCCTCCCCCCTTCCCCCACTTCCGCACTTTCTTCTCCCGTCACCCCCACCAGATATGCGCAATTTTTGCCACCAACATGAAAATACATTATACCGTACAGTAGGGTATACCGTATACAAAATACATAGTGGTAGGCATAGCTGGTATAGGCAATGATCTTCTATAAGTTAGTTGACGAGCATATTTGTTGTCTTGTAGGGCCTAGAATCATTTTGTTGAAATAATTTGTTACCCTCCCTCGCGACCCCAAATAAGTTATTATGCTTTTGGGAAGCACTGGTCTACGGGCAGAAAAGGCATTACCTCGGAATTATTATTCAGAATAATAATACGATTCATGACCTGTAAGACCGTGTTCATGACAATGCAATCCGATGCAATCCGTGAGGGTCATGTCCTGCCATCTAACGTCCTTGTGTTGCAGCACATCCATAGCGGATTGTTAGATGTTGCGTTAGATGGCGGAGTAGTCCCTAGATTCTTGAGGCTCGTATTTCTGGCGGGTGTTCGAAGAGGGTTGTACTTTGTCGCTCAAAAATATGAAGACGATTTTGTATTGAAACCAAATACAAAATCCTTTCCATTTTTACAGCGATATAGTACATGATGGACACTCACAAAGGATGATTTGTAAAAATTGACAGGATAGCATGAGGATCTATTAGGTCCTACACAGGTTGTTCCGAGTTCGTGGGTAGATTTTTTTGTTATCAATAATATCGTCCGAAGTAGTTATTTTTGTGTAGCTGGTTACGCCCAGATTTCAGGTGCATCAGTACTATCAGCGATCAGGTGGTCGAATGTAGCGGTGGCTATAGAATAGGAAACCTGTATCGGGGCACAACAAGCTACAAAAAATAACAGCGTTGAAAGGAATTTCATATAATTATAACTATTATAAAAGGCCCCACGAACTTGGAACACCCTGTACGTAGAGCACCCAATGTACGGAAAGAGAGGTAAAATGGAAATCATGTGGAGCATCTGAGCAAAAATAAAATAAAGAAAGAATTACCGGCATAGTACGTGTTGCATGTAACAGCCTACCTCAAGACGACATGAAAAGCGTCATCATGTTAAGAGGGCAATAATCTATTCGCTCATGAATTAATAAAGCTTTCTGCTTCAGTACCTACATTATAAAAATAACTACTAATTTATTAAAGTACCTATCCATACGTATGTGGCATTCACTTCCTTCACCCACCCGCATATAGTCTACCTCTATTTTTAGGGCAAAATTATTTTTGCCTTATTTATTGACAAAGAGAGTGGTCTAGCTGAAATGGCATTTCTATGAGTGTCTCAGTTTCATATTCACAGCACATGTCCTGCTCACATTCCCCACATGCGGGCCTTTCACAGACCTATAAGAATAGAATAAATATTATTGTTAATAGGGTGAACCTATAAGTCTATAGACGGGAATTCTACTGGAGGCTGGGCTATAGTAGACTACACGTGCATCACGCTAGCTCCTGCTGCAGGCATACCGGTATACATTAATACGTCGTAGAGAACGTGTTAATTATCACTGCAACACCGGCTTGTCTAGCCCGCTGCGCTCTGCCACCTCATGTTCCTTACGAAGCCGGCCTGCTAGCTGTTTTTTTAAATAAAATAACCTATAGTCTATAATACAGTACATGTAAAGGTGTTGATATGATGAGTAATGAGAATTTTATGCAAGAAACTTTTTATATGGTGTTAATGGGGGGGGGGGGATGAAGTACTACTTTTTAGTTCTTTGACGTGTAACAGATCAGAGCTGCACGATCATTCCCGATAACATTTGAAATAAAACTTTTTGCTTTTAAATTTGAGTTACTGACTATACTCTTATGAATATACTTTATTATTATAATAATTATAATACAGGGTAGAGCATTGGCCAAAGTCTCAAGTTCACGAGCGGAGAATACAGGTGAATAAAGTAGGAATTGTGACGCTAGGGGTTCAGATCATTGCTTATAGAGGGCTATGATACATATATTTTTAACAGATTAGTGTGGTAAATAATGCATAACGTATTCTCCTATGTAGGCTACTCCTTTCTTAATCCATAGGACACTTGGACAGAACACCACAAAGTTTAGCCATGGTCAGTTAACGAGAAATATTTTTCGCCGTTGTATTTGAAAACTAGCAATTATTGGCCTCCAATGGGAATGTTTTTGAATGTTGCACTTCATAATAAATGCTGCATCATTATAGGCTTATTAGTAAATGCAGGCCTATACAGCGCATGCTGAATATTCAGAGTGGGTTTATGTCGGGTAAGAGTTGTGTAGATCGCAATCATATTCTGTATGATAGGCCTTGTGATAGAAAAGTATTTAGCTGTAAACAAAAAGGTTTATGTTGCCTTTGTAGACTTAGAGAAAACCTATGACACAATAAGTATAGGGAAGGTTTGTGGGAAGTTCTGAGTCACTATGCTGGAGTGAAGGGTCGCCTGTTGGAGGCTGTAAAGTCCTTGTATAAAAATAGTAGAGATTGTGTTAACACTATAGTGGGGGCTTCTCTGACTGGTTTAACATTCGTCAGTGTTGGGGTTAAGCAGGGTTGTGTCATGTCTCCCTGGTCACTTAACTTGTATTTACTCGTAGATGCATATGTAAGGGAAGCTATGATTGAAGGTGTAGGAGTACATATTGGTGATGAGATAGTTGTTAGTCACTTGCTGTATGCGGATGATTATGCCCTTCTTGGTTCTGGCGGAGAGTGAGGCTGATTTACAGTTGAGTCTATCCGAGTTAGACCATGTGTGTGAGAAGGGGGGTATGAGGATTAACGTATAGATAAGACTAAGCCACTAATGGCCGGTTTCACCGAGCCCGGTTTTGATAAAAACCCCTGTTCTTTTGGAAAATCCCTATTCTATTTGCAGGGATTTTTCGAAAGAACGGTTCTAAAAAAAATCAAAACCGGGCTCGGTGAAACCGGCCATAAGGTATAGGTATTTGAAAGAGGACAGCAGGTTTCTCCGTGTATGTTGCAGGTACGAGGAAAACTGGTTGAGCAGGTCAACCAGTTTGTATACCTGGGTAGTGTCCTTGAGAGTAATGGTAGAATGGATGGGGAGATTGACAGGAGAGTTAGTTTTGGGTTGAAAGTAATAGGTGCCACAAGTAAGTTTTCTAGAAATAAGGACTTCTGATGCCTGTAGATTGTCTGTCAATTCGCATGTTATTGTTCCTTCACTTATGTATGGTAGTGAAACGTGGGTTTGGTCAGATAGGCATGAGAGTAGGGTGTTGGCTACGGAGATGCGTTATCTCCGGGCTGTTTGTGGGGTTACTAAGTTGGATACGATTAGGAATGAGGAGATTTTGCAGAGGTGTAATGGCCGAGCGCAAATCATGCAATGTCGGTGCGAAGTTGCAGCGACTTGTTGCAGGCGCAGGGTGCGAGCGCCGCTTTCCGCAGAGATCGCAGGGGTGTTGCAAGTTTCCAGCACNGTTGCAGGTTTCCAGCACTGCTTGAAAACTCCCCCAATCGGAGGCAATTTCCAAGATGGCGCCGACCAGGCCGGAATGGACTTACGAGGCGGAGGAGACTTTAATAATTGCGTTTTACCGTTGCAAGTTCACTTAATCATAGTTAACTCCCTTCGGCCCCAGTCGCCTACAAGCGTATAGGGGATGGCAATATAGGAGGAAAAGAGCCCTGGGGCCGAAGGGGTTGATGTTGAGTTGGGCACCGGTCATCAATTGGCTGTATTTTCAGCAAAACCGAGTCTGTGGGACCATAAAGATGAAGATTACTTCAGACGTCACGTTCGGGACTACCTCATGAACGGGTTGGGGAAAGAAGCCATGGCAGCGGCTGGCTCACACAATACACAGGTAAGTTCAGAAACTCTGCCCCCTTTTGGTCATCCGAAGTACTGAGATTGCACCGATATTGCATGATATTTGCGTCGGCCGTACGATGTGACGTAGCATCGCAATGAAGCTGCGCGCGCATCCTGTCTCGATGCAACAAATCGCTGCAACATCGCACCGACATTGCATGATTTGCGCTCGGCCTTAAGGAGACTGTTAAAGATAAGGTGTATAGGTCTACTCTAAGATGGTTTGGCCATGTGGAGAGGATGAAGGAGGAGGAGATAGTGAAGAAGGTCAGGAATGGGTCAGTGTCTTAAGCAGCATAATTATGCTGGTAGGGAGATGAAGTGGCGCCGCGGTAACGCGCGCGCCCACGGATATTAAGGTCCCGGGTTCAATCCCCACCCGGGGTTCCCACCTTTATCCGTGCAGAGTTGGGCCATCTCTGGCTTCATTTCGGGTGGCAATTTCCGACAGACTAAGCCACCCGGGGGAGTTCACAAAATGACCAAGCAACGACATTGCACTTGCACTTTGCACATCCCCTCCTATTCATTCCCCCTTCGCTCGCGGTACCCGGGCGTTACGGAAAAGGACCACTTGTAAAAGCTTGTACATCTTAAGCAAATAAAGGTACCGTGCCAGATGCCCAATTAGGGCGGTGCACTAACCCGATTATTATTATTATTATTATTATTATTATTATTATTATTATTATTATTATTATTATTATTATTATTATTATTATTATTATGCTGGTGTTGCTAGTGTTAAGCCTATACGTTCATGTGTCAAGAGGACCATGGACGTGGCTGAAGCTAAGGTTGTTTGTTTAGATAGGTATAAATGGTGTAGGTTAATTATTAATGGGGGTGGGTAATGGACGAGGAGGAGGGAGGTACACAGATGACAGGAGCACTCAGAATTACACACACCAGGCGGCGCGGCGGCGGGATCTGGCGGGCTGGGAGAGCCCCGACGCGACGCGATGCTCGGTACGCGGAGGAGTCGGCGCTGGTGGTCTGGTGGTTAGCGCGCTCGCCTCTAGTCCCAAGGTTGTAGGTTCGAACCTGGCCGAGGTCGGTGACTTTTCTCCGGGTGGTAGAAAAGTGAGAGTGCGTCTTCCTTCGGAGGGGAAGTAAAGCCGTCGGTTCCGTGTGCTTGTGACATTGCGCTAGTGCACGTTAAAGATCCCCAGAGTGGCCAAATTTCCAGGAGGAGGACCATCCCCTGGCGTAGGATCCTGCTGGCCGGCACATGGTGGCTCGGGGTACCTGCCACCCTGTCCGTCGTCGGAGATGGGCAAGGTTGGGGCCTTGGGGGTGGGGGGGGGGGGTTGTTTATAGGTTTATTTTCTCAAGTTTTAATTTAGTTCATATGTGGGGTTAACTTGCGTTGTTGTTGTTGCAGGCCTATATACATCATGATTAATTTTCCCAACAGTTAGTTCAGAACTGTAAACTAATCCTCTGTTGCAATTTGAAAGATATGACTCCAAAAATGAAGCAGCCCGGAAAAACATGTCAATCATCACTCATGCATTGAAAGTAAGAATTTCTGGGGAAGATAAAACTTCAAATATATTGACTTGATTCAATTTTCAGAAAAACCGCTACAAAGGAAATTATTTATTGAATTATTTTTTCTACTTACCATTTTAAAACAAGAAATCACTTTAGTATAGACCGATATAGACATATCAGATCGTGATGCGATAGCACCCTCTTGTGTATGTGCCCCTTGATCTTTCGGCGTTTTGTGGTAGGATGAGTGTAAAATGTAAAGTATCTCCTCCATCTGTGAAGCTGAAGCAGCGTACTCCCCCTGCTGGACCTTGTGCTGGTAGCCATCCTGTTGGGTTTTATTCAAGAGGCATCCTTCTAGAGTTCTAGATCCAGATAGTCTCTAGCCGCCTAAATAGCCCGAAGAAGCTGCAGAATCAGCTTGAAGGGACCTCAACTTCCGTTTCAGCTACTCTGCGACATGAACGTTCATAATAATTACGTAGGTATAGGCGTATAGCTGTGGACCGCTAAGGGTAGCTGCACCTAACTAACAGTAAGCTAACTACAGTATATTAAAATAACTCGAATTATAGGTGTAGAAATGATGGTATTTTGGAATGATCTGTGAACCGTGGATAGATATTGTGCTTGGTAAGCCTATATGTTGAGCGAGAAGTGAATAATATGGCTGAGTGGGTACCCTGATGACTTCATATTGTTATTGTTTCCAGGCAGCCCTAATTCAGCCCTAATAGCAAATTAGTAAGTCCAGTGTTGGTTTACACTGACGAAACGTAAGTTATACGGCTCTATACTGGCTTCAGATAGCTTACGTGGAGACAAAATATGGATACTGATCCTGTTAACCTGAAGGTAAGCCCATGCTATGTGAATTTCAAGTGCTTGCAAATATGAACGATGAAATTTGACTATTTTATCCTGGCAGCCTCACCAGGAGGATGAGATGGATGCTGAGGGCCCTCCGGAACCGTTGCGGCAGAAATTACGAGACCTGGTAGCTATCCTGGTGGTCGGGGTGGATCCCACCCTAAATGAAGGACCATACAACTATGACGTCCTGAAGCGGCTACAAGCGCTACAAACCGAGACACCGGCTCCCCTAGGTTCTTTAGAAAAGACGGCGAGAGACGTCTTGGAGTCTTATTTAGCCAGTGAAATTGCGATGGCCCAGCAGTTTGGCGGGCTGACACAGCAATTCCAGCAGTCTACGGCTTACGAAGGTCCACCAAAGCGCCGGAGGAAGTAGTGCAACGGGCAGAGTATGGCTCTCCCGTGTGTATGCCGAAATAAAGGATACATAAGTTAATGGTTATATAAAAAGCTGTTGCATTCTTTCGTAATTCATCCTTGATCTCTTCAAGAGCATAATTCAATTCAATGCATTGCGTGATAATGGGCATATTTTGCTAGGCTGCATCTTTTTGGAGACATATCTTTCACATAGCAACATATAGCATTAGCTTGGAACACTTTGTATATACAGGATGTTCCCAAATTCGTCTGCCAAAATGATACGGGTGGTAATGCATGGCATGGGTCGAAAGGCAGTCGACGATCCGTTTTGGAGATGTCGACCTTTGACATCGACGATATGTATCCTGACAAATATGGATACCCCCGTGCACCCCTGCACTGCTGGTTGCCGGGGCCAGGCGCTCGCACTCCTGGACCATTGCCTGACCCGGGCGACCAGCAATGCAGGCATGCACGGGAGTATCCATATTTGTCAGGATACACATCGTCGACGTCAACGTCGTCGCCTGCCTTTCGGACACATGCCATGATTCCATACGCACCCCCTACCACCCACATCATTTTGGCAGACGAATTCGGGAACACCCTGTATAGATTTTGTGTTGCGGGATGTGATCAGTCGGATAGTCCCAAAAATTCATAACTAAAACTTGGAACGCCCTATATTTTTATGCTGTAAAATCACATACTGTACTACAACATTATATCTATAGAGCAAAAAGATGGAGAGTGCTTCTTTACAGGCTTGGTTTTTATTGCATGAGCAGAGGCAACTAAAGCCACGAGGTATTTGTATAATGACTAGTGTTCAGGGTTTACTTTGGGGACTACCGTATAGCATCGTCCTGCTATCGATATAACCCGTCATACCAGGGAACTCGCAATCTCGCTGTATTCAGTATTAGTTTTCATTTTTTTCTCGCTGCTGCTTCTACTGATATAACATACGGTTATAGGCTACTTGGATTAAACACACATCATAGAGTTCTTCCCCAACTGTGTTTAGGACATTGTTTAGCGTTAGCCTGTTACACAGGTCCGTGCACTGCCCAAGAAGAAGAAATTATGGATTGTTTACCCCAGAAACCAGTTCCCAGCCGTTGGCAGAAACACCCACTTGAAATTGGTTGCTGAAGAGAATGAATCCAAATTTTTCCCCCACCTCCATTGTTGAGCAGAGAACTAAGGCAATGCATTCGTACTATCAGTCACCAATAATATTACAACCTTATGCCAAATATTATGTACATAGAAACATAGGTCTACTATCTGCTATCTGCATGCCCCCAACGCACACAATGAAGAAAGCAAAATCTGATAATGGCTGTTAAGCTGCCCTCCTGGTCTTGTTAAAAGCAACCACTGGCATTAAACGAATGTACCATTTTTTCAGCACAAACAACCTGGGTGGTTTGAAACGCTGATATAGCTCTGAAAAGGAACGTAAATCACGTGGCCAGGTGAACTGACCTGTGATGATGGGCACCGCCTCTAGGGGCTTGGCCTCCAAACGTATCCATATAGCTATATATCCTGCTCGTCGGCACAACAATAGCTCTAAATGGGGGAGAAAAAGAGCAGCACATTTGGGCGTCGGGTGTCTTGAGGTGGTGCATGGAAGGGGGGCGTGGTTCAAGCATTACTAATCCACATTATGGAAGAGGGGCCCATTTCTTTTCACAACGTCCCCATAAAGACACCCACACCCCAAATTACATAGAGAATGCTTGGAGCTTTACCAATTAGGTTCTGGCTTTGTTTGCCTCTTTTCCCCCTCTTCGACCACTTCCTCTCTAAAGGCTTCATGGTATCAGCCCTCTAGAAGCCAATATCACGTTTCAGTCATAGTTTTGTAGAGGAGTATGTTAATTTGCGTTTTATTGAGTGCTTTTTTCTGACATGTTTGATACTCTGCCTCTATAGAGTTGCTTGTTTTCTCTGGGCTGGTAGCCAATGTATTGATCCGTGATGCGGTATACAGACGTACAGTATACTTTGGGCATGGGGAGAGAGGGCTAGAACTTACCAGCCCTGTAGTTCACTGACATCTGTCGCTGCCGCAGTGAACTTGAACTGACTCGAATCAGCCACTCTGCGGCACCAAATATTCCACAAAAGTATCTGGAGTTGTGAGAATTCAAATTGTGTTTCATCTGAATTGCTACGAAATCATTGGCGATGTGGAAATGTCACGAGTACTTGACAACCCTGCAATACAGTAGCTTGGGGGTTATGCCACATAGACATGCCCGTATATAAACACAGATGGAGAGGAAGGACATATCGGTATATTAATCTCAAATTTAAACTGAGCTTTAAACATTTGGCTTCTAATCACTACTTAAGGAGGCTCTCGAAATAGAGCATGAATTGACTTGCAAAATAGAAAAACTCATTGCAATTTTACAGCTTTCAAATAGCAATATAATATGTAAAACGATTTAAGTGTGCAGGACTGGTGTGCCTGGAATATACTGTTTTTAGGCCTACAACATTTATGCGGTTGATAAATATTGCATAAGAAAAACAGTTCCTGCAAACCAAGACTCCTACTTTTTCAGTTATAAATCTGGAAATCTGTATCCATACAGATTTTTATATTTGATGCGGAGGCCTCGAGATTAATTATCCTCTCCTGGAATTGCATATTATTGGTTTCAGACTTTGGAACCTGTATTGAATTCTGAACTGAATCACAATAGAAAGTAGAAACGTATATGTAAAATACATAACTTATTCAAATCAGCATAAAATTTAAATCCCGGTTTTAGCCTTTGGCAGATTATTACTTGAACATAGTAATCTCGGGGTTTTTAAAAATATTGTGCACACATACAGTTCTTTCTCAAAACTCAAAAGAAACTCATAAACTATAACTACTTATACGTAGACATTCTGACAAAGCTATATCTTTAGTATGTCCCTAACGTACAGTACATTATACACTTGACAAATCAAATGCATAAATTTCAGAATTCCTATACATTGCGAGAAACGTTGCAGTATTTTAAAATGAAACAGTCCGTGTCAAAAGATATTGATGTACACAGCAGAGTTTACAGAAAAAGCGTCGAGCAGCAAGTGGTTCTGTTTCTGTGAAATATCTGTGTAAATATATCATGTATCGCTATTTCGAAGCACTGTAATTTTTTTTAAACAAGAGAAATCACTTGCTGATCCAGTGTACGCTATACAGGGTGTATCTGAACTCAGTGCCCCGACGTATATGACTGCCTTCCTAGCCACCAGAGGATCGATTTAAGTATAGGAGTCATTATGTTCGGCCGCCGCATTACGGAGATAATTGGCCGCAAACATGTAGTACAAAATATCCTGTCGGTTAGGCCACCCATCGAACCCTCCCCCAGTCAGAAGGCTCTGGAAGGTCTGGGGGCGGGACTTTGTCGGTTTGTTGCCCACAGGTGGTAAGGCCTCTTTGGCTAGTTACACCAGAAAATTCTATTTAAAAGTCAGAAGGAGCGATTAGGCAAAAATCGCTAAAGAGTGTATCTCAGTAATGAGGCTACCCAGACATAATGACTCCTATACTTAAATCGATCCTCTGGTGGCTAGGAAGGCAGTCATATACGTCGGGGCACTGAGTTCAGATACACCCTGTATAAGGTTTCACTATATTAATAATAATAACAACGCATAACTTAGCTCGTGCAATTGAAAATATCATCTGAAGATATGGCATGAACGATTTCATAAATATTAATTTTGAATTTAAAAACTAATATTATAAACCACAACCCTCACTTGTAATAAAATGCTGAACCATACAGTACGCCGGTGCACTTATGGAATCTGCATGGGGTCAAACACCCTAATCATATGGGTTTAACTCAGCAGCATAAGGTGCGATTAACACTCCGCGTGATGGTCACCCGTTACCTTATGCAGTTTTAAAGGACAACTTACCATCCCCCAAAAATTTAGTTCAAATCCGCTATTTTAAGGCATAAAAACGCACATGCACAAATATTGTACAAGTATGTGGTGGATGATGTAATTTATTCCAAATCGAAAATAACTCAATAATTTGGGGGACCGGGGATGGGGGGACCGGGGGGGGGGG